>PVHP010010093.1:0-48618 GCA_004024765.1 Zapus hudsonius | reverse complement strand
TTGGGGAAAGGATGATATAAAAGGGAAGGGGAAAAAAATCAGAAGACCATGGGCAGAGGAAGCAGAGATGATCTTAATCCAATATTGTCTCAAAACAGTATTAGCAGGATGGACACATTCAAATGTGTTACTGATACAAAAATCACACTGTATCACTCAACCCCAAAAGTAGTACCCTTGTATATGTGCCATTAGGAAGCCTTCTGGGAATGTCAAGAGTTCATGTGTGAATTCTCCCTTTATAAATGTCTACCATTAACCTCAGACTATTCTTGGATATGTGCATCACTCTCTCAAACTTTATGTCAAGATAGAAAATTCTGAATGCCTAAATTTTACTCTGTGGCATTCACCAAGAGAAGAGAATAGTTTCCCCTGTTGCTTCTGCTAGAAAAGATGTTGCTGACTTTCCAGAGTCAGCAAAGATCTTCTATAATGCTCTCACTGCTCAGCTTTATTAATTCACTATTTTGTCCAGTGCCTACACTCAAGAAAAAGAAAATAAAGAGAAAGTTGATTCCAGACAGTGTAACTCACAGGCAGAGAACGAGAATCTGTCTATCTGTCCCAAAGGGAAGACAACTACAACTTCAGCAGTGATCCCAGTTAGCACTTATCCTACATTTCTTCCTGTCTTACTTTAACTAATCTAGGTGTTTTTTTTTAAGTGGTAATTATTTGTTTCTTGTTTGTTTGTTCATTCTGTGGCGCTGGGGCTTGGACCTAAAACCTTACACATGCTCTCTGCCCCTAAACTACGTCTTCACCCTATGTAGTTCTTTCTAGTCCTATCCCAGCATTCTCTTCCCATTGGACTAAACCATAAAATTATACATAGCTAACACAACATATTTAATAGTAAAGAACAGGAGGAAAGAGAAATGAGATTATTTTAATTATCTTAGTGTGTATGCTCTCAGCAACCAAATAACAGTGGAGGGTGGGTTTTTTGTTTCTATAATTCTTTTGGTTTTTTAAAGGTAGGGTCTCTCTCTAGCCCAGGGTGGCCTTGAATTCATGGCAGTCCTACCTCTGCCTCCCAAGTGGTGGGATTAAAGGTATGTGCCAATATTTCTGGTTGTTTCTATAACTCTTATGGCTTCTCTCCTTGTCATTTAATAAATGGAACCAATTCATTACAACCAATTGCCTGCATTATACTGTGACCACATTTTATTTGTTCACCCAACAGTACAAAAACTATTTCAGTAAATTGTTTTTTTCATGTAAATGCTTAATCTCATAGATAGTTACTCTCCAAAATTAAGAATTATATGGAAAGGAAGCAAAAAAAAATACAAGTATTCTTTTAGCTGTAGTTTTGGAAGGTAGACAACATGTGCTTCTGGAACTTAGTGTTCTAGCAGTGAGATAAAGACACCCATTATCCAGTCCTAGTGCATTAGTGAACTTCATCCTCCAGCGCAGCATATGAGCCTTTCCAAGTTCTCGTCTCTCAGCTGCCTCACTGAGCTCATTGTAGTGGGACAGGAGCTGGAAAGACCAGTGCACCTAGCTATCTACTAAGATAAAGTACATTCTTCAGTCAGAAACATTATTATATAGCATTATTGTTGCCTGTAATTCTGTCCTTGAGTTGACTCCTAGGAGCATGATAGGTTGAGACCCTACCTCAAACATGCAAGCAAGCAGTCTTCTCAAGAAAGGGTGCTGGGAAATTGGATATTCACCTGTAGAAGAATGAAGCTGCATTCCTGTCTCTTACCAATTACAAAGATCAGTATTAATACCTGATACTATGAAATTACTAAAGGAAAATAAAAAAATGAAGGTAAAATACTTTGGTGAGCTGGACTTAACAAAGATTTTATAAGTAAGACCCCCACAAAAAAAATACAGGAAACCAAAACAGAAACACAAAATTGTGTTAATAAAACTCAAAAGCATTTATATAGGAAAGAAAAACACAAAAGAATTGAGTAAAGGCCGTTGCAGTCAGCATTCTAGTTGTTGTGCATAAAGAACCCAAACAAAGCAGCTTGTGGAGGAATGGTTTTATTTGGCTTATGGACTCGAGGGGAGACTCCATCTTGGCAGGGAAAATGATGGCATGAGCAGAGGGCTGGACATCACCTCTGCCACAGCACTGCAAACAGTGGCAGGAACTTGTGCCAAACTCTGGCAAGGGGAAGCTGGCTTATAACCCCATAAGCCCGCCCCCAACAACACAGCTTCATCGAGGTTGTAAAACCCAAACTGCCATCAGCTGAGGATCAATCTATCAGAACACATTCAATTGTTTCTGGAGGACACCTGTATCAAACCATGACAAAGGCCTTGCAGAATGAAAGAAAATATTTGTAATGTATCCATTTGACAATGGGTTTATACCAAGAATATGGAAATAACTCTAAAGCCTCAAGAACAGAACAATAAATAGCCCAACAGAAATTGTGCAGTGTATCTAAACAGACATTTTTTCACAGAAGACAACCAGTGAGTACAAGTACAAGAAAAAATTCTCAGAATCACTAATCTTCAATGAAATGAAAACCAAAACCACAGTGATATATCACTTTACCTCAGTAAAGATACTGAATAACAAAAAGACTTAAGATAGCATGTCTGGTGAGAGTATATAGAAAAGGAACCCTTCTCACTGTCAGCAAGATTAAATTAGTTCAGCCATTGTGAAGTAGTGTAAATGCTCCTCAGAAATTCAGAAGCAGAATATATGACCCAACATTATATCCGGTCGGAGACATATCTTTATTTTCTCATTTATAACAGCAGTATGCACAACAGCCAGGAGATGAAGAGTATTGCATGTCTTATCAGCTGATCAATAGATTAATTGATGCCTAGGTATGAAATAAATACTATTCAACTGTAAACATTAAGAAAATCCTGTTACTTGTGACTAAGATGTAACTAGAAATCATTATGTTAAGTGAAATGAGCCAAGCCATAGAAAAGTAAGTTGCACATACATGTGGAATCTAAAATGTGTTCATAGCAGTTCAGAGTTCTATGTGAATATCAAAAATTAACTCTATAATACTGCTTTCAAACAACCTTGTCTGCATCTGAAAAAAAAAAAACTTACTTGTTTGCAAGGAGAGAGAGAGTAAAGAGAATGGGTGTGCCAGGGCTCCAGCCTCTACAAACGAACTCCATGTGCATCAGTTTATCCATCTGGCTCTATGTGGGCACTGGGGAAACAAACCTGGGTGGTTGGGCATTGTAGACAAGTGCCTTAACTGCTGAGCCATCTCTCCAGCCCCTGAAAAACTTTGATATATGGAAAGGCTTTCTAAGCATGTTCTGGGATACTGAGAGCTGAACTCTCAAAATAGATATGACCATAAATGTTATATTTAAAGCAAATATGAAATGTTTATACTGGGATTTCATACTGATAGCATAGTGAATTAAATCAGGAGTATGAATTTTAAAAACTTTTAATATCTTACCCTATAGTTAAGATTTAAGCCATGCTAAGAAACCATTGAATACCATTGAAAATGGTATTGTTTGTTTGGGAAACAGAAGGAATTACCTGTTATTGTTTAGATCTTATTTGGTTTTTTATAATTCACATTTAATTTATATATGTGTTTCACGTGTAATTTTTTTTCTTTGGTCTTCCTTGGTACTGAACCCAGGGACTTATTTATGCATATTGCATGCACACAGTAGGTCCACGCCCAGCCCAATTTATTCTTTGAATCACATATAAATACATGTCAACTCATTAATATTGTGGTGAATCAGTTTGTCATCTTTAGACATCAGAAGAAACAGAAAAATAATAGAATTTTTGAACTATTAGTAAAGTGTGGAGACTTTTTTCTTTTTTTTTTTTTTAATATTAACAGGTCAATAGAATTTTCAAAGGTATGTCATTGTCAGTTTTTCCCTTCAGGCTATGGGGTTATAACCATATGTGTTATAAGGAATTAATACCTGGTAATTACAAGGAAACATTTAAACTTTATTTACCATCTTTATCAGATGCAACCCATGCAGTTTTGTTTTTCAGAAAGTCTTTACTGTAACACGATGATTCTTCTGCTCGGTGCATCTTTTGTTGAGCATTTTCAACAATCGATAAGCATTACCCAGTGGCATATGGTCTGACTCTGACATGCTTTGAAAAGAGTACAGAGTTCTAATAATGAGGATTCTGTGAAAATGGGAAAACCAGCACAACAGATATGCTTTGAGAAAGTATGGGATTTTCGCATCTTGAAACAATATATCACACTCAAAGGGACAGAGCTGGGCTACACAATCTGTTAGCTCATTCTTGTCCAATCTGGTCTCCTCCTTTCTTTTGGAGCCAGCATTGTCATCAACTCACTGAATTATATTCTGACTGGAATGCACTTCAGGCCCAGAGTAATGAATCTACTTAAGGGAATCCTATCGTTCTACAAAAGCTTTTGGAGTATAATAAATTTAAAATATAAAAAATTCTATTAAGTTAAAGTAAATGGTTCAACAGTTTACATATGTGCCTACTCCCCCACAGCCCAAAAGGAAGAATGCTCTTTTGAAGAACGTAGATCTGTTTTTATTTTTATTTATTATATTGAATAATTTTTATTTCACTATCAGGTGATCTGACATTTTATAGGTTGTTTATTGGAAAAATAACCTATATAGTATAACAAATATTTGTTGAACATAAATAAATATTGGAATAATTAAAGTTACTGTTTTCATTATTAGTCTTAACTCCGAAGGCACCTCCTCCTCACGTGAATTAAACCTTATTGTCTTCAGGAATCCATTTTTATGTAGAAAATAAATAATTTTTTTCTACATGGTTTTATTACTAAATGTCTTTGGATAAAATGACATGGTAGCCCAAATATTTAATGGATCTTAATTCTTTTACTGAATCAAAATTAAGAAAGGCTACTCTACTATATTCAAAATCACTGAAACTTTTGAAACTTACTGACTTGTATAAATAAGTAATGTGCTGTGTTAAAACTAGACTACCTTCTATGAATGATTAAATGTGGTAATTTTAAAAAATGGTAAACCAATACTAAGTGATTAGAAGATGTGTATTGCCATATTTTGAGCTTTAATTACCAAAAAAATTCCTGTTTTCTTTTGCCTGACTTAAAATTTTTTGATCAAGATGAAATTTATTTTCAAATATAGTAACAAACATATATGATTTAATTAAAATGATATTTTTATATTTATATTGGCTGCCTTAGTAGTTATTTTATATTTCATGATAACACCTATATATTTTGCTTTTTAATGTTCAGATAATTGATCATTCACCTACAGAAAGTGTGTAATAAATGAAGTTTTTTTCTATGATTGTCCTCATGAGGACTTTGTCTTTTCCAGTTCAGATAGACAAGCTGTTCTTTTTAATGCATTGATTTATGTGAAGTGGGTGGGGGTGAGAAAGAGCTAGCCTTCCCTGATGTAAATGGGGGGATATGAATGTCTCACCAGCCCTCCTCCAGTGGTAAATGGCACACTACTCTTTAGGATAATTGACATTGCCAGGGGGTAGCATCAGTTACACAATTTACTTATATATTATAAAAGTGAAAAAGAAATGTTTGAAAGAACTTGTCAGAGACACGGCATCAGTGAATTAACGTTTGATGGCATGAATTAGAATGAACTGTTTCCACCTTTCTTAAGAGTGGAAGTGTTCAATGATGTTTATGATGTGGGCGTCATTCGTGGAATAGTCTATGGTTCCTATATACTTGTAATTACTACTAATCATACTTCATCTTCCTTCTTTGTGGATTATTAGTGGCTAATAGCTTGCTCCCATATTTAAAAATCTCAGAGGTGTTTTGGCTTTGTTATTATTCGTGAAAACAAAATGAATGGAAATAAAAACCAGTGGACTGGTGCACTGTAAGGATAATTTGCAACAGCCTGATAGCTTCTCTGGTTAGAGATTTTTTAAATCTCCAGCACAGTAAATGTGTGCAGGTTCTCAGCAGAGCACCCAAGGGAAATGAGATCTGAAGAAATTATCTTTCACATTTCTCTCTGGAAAATGGAAACTGTACATGTACTTATCTCCACTATAGGTAGATGTCCACTAACCATGGTAGGGAGTGTGTCCATATAACCAATGCCCTTTAGAGAGCATAAGATCCCTTGGTCTTTGCATTATCCACCTATGGAGTTTGGGGAAGGGGGGCACTTGAGGACTGCCATTCATTCTCTCCTTTGAAGATAGATGAGGTTGTTCATTAAACAGAAAGAGATTGGGACTTCTGTTTAGTTCTTGACAAGAAACTTGTGGCCATCAAATTTGTTGCAGGGCTGGAGAGATGGCTCAGTGGTTAAGGCACTTGCCTCCAGTGCCTAAGGCCCTGGGTTCAATTCCCCAGGTCCCACATAAGCCAGACCCACAAGGTGGTGGCCCTGGTGCGCTCTCTTGCGCTCTCTCGCTCGCTCTCTCTCTCGCTCTCTCTCTCTGCTTGAAAATGAATAAATAAAATATTTTAAAAAACAAATTTGTGTTGCATTTATTATTTTTCATGTATAATGGAAAAAAGAACTGTTTAAAAATGCAAAACCTGGAATGTAGAAAATTTAGAATATCAGACACATTGCTCCCCTTAACACACATGAAAACAAAACTGGCTACTGCTTATACAGTCATAACTGCCCATCCCATGGGCCGTTCCAGCAATCCCACTGAGCAGGGCTCTCAGGAGGTTGAGTACAGGGAAGAGGGAAATGGAAAATGGAGGTGCCATCACAAGACTTGCTTATAGAATTATTAACAGTAAAATTTTTTTTAAAGAATTAAATCAGAAAAAAATACTTGAATAAATGATAAGTTATAAAATATAGGTATGATTCTACTTCTGCTGACAAGTATAGCAAATACTTATATAATATTTAATAAATTATGTTCTATAAAAGAATTGATAAAAATATTATATGCATGAGTAAGACTTCATTATTTTATTCTTTTTCCTAATTTTGGTTCCTATTTTAAAACATAAAACTGTTGTAGTCTAATATAGAAAAATAGGAATAAAAGTCAATGATAGATAAAATCATTAATAAGGGGAAAACTAAAATGAGAAATTATATAGCCTTTATTTCAAGTTAATTAATAGAATAAAACAAACTTGGGTTTTCAACATAATTTCAGTGCAAAAATAAACAGAGCTATGAAAAGCAAATGAGAAGCACTGTCGTATTTGCTAAAAGGGTAAATAGGCAAAAAAAAATCACTGTACAATAGAAAGAAATGAGGAATGAAAAAGTCTTTGTTTTTTGTTTTTTGTTTTGCTTATGTATATATGCGTGGTTACACATGTACATGAGAGTTTGGAAGCCCAAGGAATATCTTCCTGAATTGCTCTCCACCTTATATTTTGAGACAAGGCCTTTCAATGTACCTGAAGCTTGCCAAGTGAGCTAACTAGCCAGCAACCCCTGCCTCCCCAATATTGGGGTTACTGGTGCACACCACTGTGCCTTTCCTTCACATGTATTCTGAGGAGCAGAGCTTAGGTCCTAATGCTTATGTGGCAAGTACTTTTACTCACTGAGCCAGCTCAGCAGCTCCATTGTTTGGATTTTTTAATGATGTTTAAGCTTTTTGAGGCTATACTAACCTAAAGACTAATATGTTTGTAATTGTGATTTTTTTTCTGAAAGATAAGTTTTGAATAGATATTAATGCCTTTAGAAAATATCTACACCCTTTCACCCATTTACATATAAGACTAATAGTTTATTACAGGGCTTTTGGCAAAATTCAATGCATACGCAAGTTTATCATTTCTAACTGACTAAAGCTTTTACTTGCAGATGGATAACATCATTGGAACGATGCGAGATTCCAACCTCAAGCTGACACTGGCTTTTGGGATAGGAATGCATCATGCTGGACTCCATGAAAGAGACCGAAAAACCGTAGAAGAACTTTTTGTGAACTGTAAAGTTCAGGTGCAGTTTTCTTTTTCTCTATTCACACATATTTAAAAGTAACTTAAAAAATGTATTTTCCTTAGATGTAAGATGTTGCCTTTTATCTTTTAGGTTCTTATTGCTACAAGCACATTAGCCTGGGGTGTAAACTTTCCAGCTCATTTAGTTATTATTAAAGGAACAGAATATTATGATGGGAAAACAAGACGCTATGTGGATTTTCCTATTACAGGTAACCTTTCTAACAGAAGAAATGTATTAAGCTTCTGTTTTAACCTTAATTTAAAATCATGATTGCCTCAGAGGTTCCTACAGTCGATAAAAAGAATTTTGTCCCATGGGATGGAGGAAGACAATACCTAAATAGATCACTAAAGAAATTTCCCAGCCAGGCATAGTGGCACACAACTTTAATCCCAGCACGTGGGAGGCCCAGTTAGGAGGATCACTGTTAGTTTGAGGCAAGCCTGAGATTACATAGTGAATTCCAGGTCAGCCTAGAGTGAGACTCTACATGGGGGGGGGAAAGAAGGAAAGAAAGAAATTTCCCTGTGTGTATTCCTGTTTGTATTTACTTTGTCTTATTTAATTAAAATAGCAATATGTCTTAAGCAGTGTTTTTAATCATTAAGGAGGATGAGTAGTGTAAGCTTCCCTTTTAAGGACTCCATTTTTACATCATAGTGGCCTGTGTATTTAATACTAATTTTCCAAATAAACTATATTGCTAGAGAACTTAATAGATGAAACATTCTCTTAAATTATTCTACTTGCAGCTATTCACTGCTATGAGAAAGATGCACTAATCATGACCTGACCTTGTGCTCTGTGCCACTCTGCAGAATCCCTCTGCTCTCTCGTTTGTAGATGTGCTCCAGATGATGGGGCGGGCTGGGAGGCCTCAGTTTGATGACCAAGGCAAAGCTGTAATTCTGGTACATGACATTAAAAAAGATTTCTATAAAAAATTTCTTTATGAACCTTTCCCAGTAGAATCAAGGTAAGTTTTGTTTTAACCTAACATAAAGAGATTCATTTCACAGCCAATTGGTCTTATCTTGATCACATTTTATTAGTTTTAAAAATTGTTAAAATTATTTACTGTCATTTTCACTGCAAGACAACCTGCAGCTGTAATTGTCATTTTTAAGAGAAGCTATCTAGTACAGGACTCTGGCTACTGTACATAATGGCACAGTGGCTCTTGCTCTGGTGTCCCCAGATTGAACTCTGAGCTCTGCTTGCTGAGCAATTGATTTGACTTGCAGTGTGCTAGGAAACAGTGACTGACATGTGGTAAGCATGCAGCATAATAGTACTAGACTGAGAAGGTCTTTTTTATTAAATAATTGTCCAAATAAGGAGCATGTAATTAGTAGTCTAGATTGCTGGCTTATTTCAGAGTTAACCCATACTTCCTTGTGGACTTAGTAACCTCCCTCCTGCCACAAAGCCTTCAGTCATTTTCTCAGGTGATAACAACCTTTCCTGCCTCAGTTGAATAATTTTCCTTGGAACACTGACACTTCATTTTTTTTATCCTTGTCCTTCTGGTACTGTATCTATGTTGCTGTACTCTAACCACATCAAGTGAAAATACGCTTTTGACTTAGAGTCATTAGTAGACTTTTTAATCCATGTGCAAATAATGGTGTTTTCTAATTTTCAAAAACAAAAATAAATATGATAGACTACAGCTAGTAACATGCTAAGAGAAAAAATTGTAACCATAAATTTCAACAATAATCTGTTATCTAAGTATCTCATGAATTTGGAAAATTTAGCAAATTGAGCTGAGAAAAGGAGAAATTAAAAGCAAAAATTAATTAAAAATAAGCACGCCTTAGAGCAAATTAACAGTGCTAAAAGTTGGTGGGTGGCCTTGTTTGTGGGCCTAGCCCTGAGGCATGCCCAGCGAGTACTTTACTGTTGGCTTTGGCCTCCCCTCAGTTGTACCACTGGACCCTGCTGGCTTTCTTTAAAGATGAAAAAATTTATAAATGTTTATGTCTAAAATCAGAAATGAAAAGATACTACAGGCACTAAAAGGTTAATAAGATATTGTGACAAACTTTATACAAATATTTTTAATTTAGATCAAATTATAACATATCTTTTAAAATCTAATACAATAAAACGAAAATCTAAGTCATCGCTGTCAAATCTACCAAAGAAAGTAAGTGAATCTGGAATTTAAGACCTTCTCATAAGGAAATCTTGGCGGAGGAAATAGGTCAGTCAGTAAAGTGCTTGGATTGAAAGCATGAGGACCTAGTTCAAACCCCAGAATGCAGGGGGAAATCTCAGCAGGGTAGGATGCCCTTTAATCCCAGCACTGTGGTGGCAGAGAAAGGCAGATTCCCCTAGGTTTGCTGGCTCCACAGTGGCTAAAGAAGAGCATCCAAGGCTGTCCTCTCCTCTCCATATCCATTACCCTTGTAGACATGTGCATCTACACACATGTACCCAGTGTATGCACACGCGCGTGCGCACACACACACACAAAAAAAAAAAATCTGTCCCAGATGCATTCTTCATAGAATTTTAGAAAGAAGTACCATCAGTTATAAGTGACCTTCCTCCTATGTATAGAAAAGATAAGAATTGCCTTTCTACTTTGTTTCTACTTAATAAGTAATTTATTTAAAAGAATGTAACAGACCCATGTCTCTAATGAATACAGATGTCAAAATCCAAAGCAAAACATTGGTAAATTAAATCCAGCAGTGCATATAATCGTATTACAGCCAAGTACAATTTATTCCATGATGGAAAGATTATTTGTTACGTGAAAATAAATGAATCCAATTTACCACATTGACCAAAAAGAGGTGGGGGAGAGAGAGAGAGAGAGAGAGAGAGAGAGAAATCATGAACATTTCATCTGTATATTTCTTTAAAAAGCATTTGTCCAAAACCCCACAGTAATTGAAAATAGAACTAATTTTCACTGGGTATATTACAGTAAAAGGTCAGCTGTTTTTAATGCTATTGTTAATTTCATAGCATACTCCATAGTTTATTCATTGCTCCATTAATGTACATTTATAATCTACTGTTTTCTCCTGTTATGTATTATGATATGGTGAAGCATTTTGCTTTTGTAATTTCACATGTAGATGTTTCTTTAGCAAATTATAATGCAGAAGTGAGATTTTTCACTCACAAAGGTTCCAGAAGTTCCAATTGCCAGTTGTTCCTCACATTGACCACACTCATTATTGCTCTGCTACTAATGAATTGAGAGGATCATAGAAACATTTTTACATCCAATTTTTAATCACTGTTTCATATCCTTAGCTAAAACTAATTTTAATACTTGTCTATTGTCCTATATGTCATAATTTAGTTTCTTTTTGTTAGATATCACTTCCTTTTTATATTTTTTACAAGATACATAAACATGTTCTTTGCCAGTCTTTGGCCATACCTGATCGTCTTCGTGCACGCCACAATACCTTATCCACTAATGTTGTGTGTGCCCATGCACTTAGTGTTCTCTGAGTAAGTGGAGGAAATGCCTTTGCTTTCTCCTTTATGCTATCATCCCTTTCTTGCTGATTCTCCTCAGAGTCCATAAGTTCCTCAGCACTTCAGAAGTCTGTTCTTCCCTTCTTTCCCAAGCTACCTCTTCTGTTTCCTCCTCTTGTGCTCTATCTCTTGGCTCTCAACTTCTCCCTTGAAAGATTTCTCAGTCTCTCTCCATCCACCTGTATTTTATTTTTCCATCTAGAAACACACTTTCCAAAATGAATCTATAGCAGTAATTATCATCTGCCTAGTACTTAACATATGCTGGATACTAGTGATTGCTTTCAGCAGACTATTACCCTTACTGTGAGAAAATATTACATTAATATATTTTTGTGAGATTTCTCTCTCTAGGATCCTTGTTTATGCAACATACCTTTTTTATTTGGGTAGTTTTTTTGAGACAGAGTGTCACTCTTAACCCAGGCTTACCTGGAACTCACTCTGTTCCCCAGACTGGCCTCAAAACTCATGGAGATTCTCTTCTCTCTGCACCCCTATATATATATATATATATATATATATATATATATTAGTAAATTCTTGAGTTCATTGAAGATTCTGAGTGATTTACTTGTAAGTGGCCATTTAACCAAAACTTTCGCCAAATAATTTAGAATAAATTATTTATAACTTATACAAAATTGTTATGGTAATATACTAATACCTAAGTTAGTTAAAACACACTTGCTTAAATCTGAATATAGACTATGTGGGATGAGTGTGTTTAATGTCATGTGTACTTTCCGTGTGTGTCTTGTTCACTCTGTAGTTTATTAGGAGTGCTCTCAGACCACTTGAATGCAGAAATTGCTGGCGGCACCATCACATCTAAGCAAGATGCAATGGATTATATGACCTGGACCTACTTCTTCCGACGTCTTGTCATGAACCCCAGGTAAGTTCAGCACTCTTTGGAAGAACAATTGTTTATTATTCTATTTTGCTCTGAAAGTATGAATATTTCAAAGAAATTCCAAATTCATGAACATATTTACAGCCAGAGCTTGAATGTGTCTCTCATATCATATGGTCACTGTGTGTTAGAGAATGATTGATTATATGTCTTTGTGACTTATTTTAATTATGTTTGGATAATTTTTGTGTGTGGATAAGATCTAAAGTCATTTATTACTGCTGAGCATTTTAGTATATGTAATTTAATCCTATTCTTATCCTGTTATTCTCTCTTCCCCTCTTCTCCATCCCCATTCCACTGAGAACCATCCTCCTAGATAGTCCTTCCTGTGTCTCGTTCCTTTCGTTCTCCATGTCACATGTTGATGGGATCAGAAGAGTGCAGGTCTGTGGAGGCCATGAACGTTGTATCTATGGGTGCTATAGTGATACAATGGTTATGGGGGTACTCAACTTCTCTCTGATTGGATACAAGTCCCACTCAGCAGGAGGGAATTCGTGCCTGGTACTGAGAATCAAGTCTAAAACTTATGACTTCGAAGGCAATGAACACCAAAGGAAAGCAACCACTGTTGATGTTATGCCCATCAAAAAGCCTTATAGTGGAGCTGGGTTTGATGAATTGGTTAAAGGCACTTGTTTGCAAATCCTGCTGGCCAGGTTCACATAGTACTCATGTAAAGTGAGACAGAGTGGTGTATGCAACTGAAGTGTTATACCCTCCCCATTAAGTAAATAAATACCTAGATAAATAAATAAATTTTAAAGCCTTGTGATGCATTTCTAAGGGTTAATGAGAACCCTGCAAACAGAAATATAAGTGGGATGTGTTAGGTTATATTTTATTCTTGGCAGTGTTTCCAGCCTTCATTTAGCACCTGTGCTTGTCAGGTGTTATATACCAAACACTGATACATAAGTTGAGTATATTATCCCCTGTCTTGCAGGAAAAAACACATGTAAGTCATTACAATGTAAGTGATAAGTGCTCTAATAGAACTGAAGTTAAGCCTATGAGAGTGACAGTTTCACAGGAGAGGTGACACCTCATCCAAATCTTGAATAAGGAACAGGGATAGAAAAAAATGGGAAGCATTCAAGCAGAAAAGTACAAGCAAAAGACCAGGTCTTGAAAGAGTCTTAAGTGATTAGAGTATATGAGAGATTCCTGCAGCCTGAGCAGCAGGAGTGTGGGAGTGAAGATTGCCTCAAATAGAACCAGGTGGTAAAGGCTAAGTGTGTCTCTCCTCCACTTGGACCTGATGGTGCTACGTCAAATGAAGCTTTGCTTTGTTGTGATTCTTGCAGCAGTGAAATAGGGAAATAGCTGAAGTGGGGAGAAAACAAGCTGTTAGAAAAGTGGGTTTATTAAAGAAGAAAGGTGATGAAGACCATAACAGATACAGACGAAGAGTAAGGTTCAAAAGTGAGACAGCCTGATTCAAATATTAAACCGCTGTAATGTTCTGAACAGAGAAGTCATGACAAATTACTATTGCTAATCCTCACCTGTTAGTACCTTAAGAAATTTCTTTCCAACCGGTATTTTCCCTTATGGAAATGGCAGTTTGGAAATACTAGGACTCCTCAAATGTTAGAGTATCTGTATCAGGTACAAAGTGACATTTGAGAATGTTTCCATCAAATTAATGGGATGGAGCTCAATTACCTTAGTAAAGCATGGCTTCCAGGTATTCTAATCCAGCCTTGCCTGGCAGTGAGGAAATGAAAGTGGATGTGTGGCTGGGTGTGGACTTAGCACTGACTTGTTCAACCCTCTCTTATTAAGTGCACATTCACCTCTCCATGCTTCTCCCTCCACTGGGAAGTGAGCAGTAATGTACAGTCATATAAGTGAACCAAAGCTGTTCTAGTTCAAGAGTCAGCAGTTGGTGAGCTGCAGCCCGGCTCTCCCTGAGACTTGCTTTACTAGTTGCTATGGAGAGTCCACTTTAAAGACTGAGTATTTCAGCAGCTTGTATCCTTAGCACATGAGGATCTAATTCTTAGAGGACAGTTGACTTCTTTAGCCAATTAAAGTTTCTTCTGTATCCTCAGAAACATGAATCTTCATGTATGTTCTGTTTTATTTAATAAATACAGTAGTTTTCATAATCAGGAAATTGGCATACATACAATATTATTATTTAGCATACAGGATTTATTTTGGGTTTACTTATTTTCCTACTAATGCTTCTGTCTAGAATACATTTGATATTCTGTGTTTCAGTTAGTTGTCTCGTTAGTTTCTCAAGTCTGAAAGTCTGTGTCTATTGTAATTTTTCATTTTGAAGAATATTGACTGTACTTTGGGTTTGCCTGACATTTCCACATGTTACAACTTTTTAGTGCAGAAATGTTGCTTTGTTCTTCTTGGCACATAATATTAAGACATTCTTCTCTACCGTGGTTTTAATGGTATTTTTTCTCAGCTAACATAGCATACTATCTTATAGACTCATCCAAGTTGTTGCAAATTCAAAATTCCTTTTTTGTTTGTTTGTTTGTTTGCTTTTCAAGGGAGAATCTTGCTCGAGCTCAGGGTGGCCTTGAACTCATGGCCATTCTCTTACCTTGGCCTCATGAGTGCTGAAATTAAAGGCTGTGCACCACTTGGCTAATAATTCCCTTTTTTCTTCAAGCTTAGGAGTAGTCCTACATGACTATTTCTTTAATTCATACATTGATAGCATTAAGATTGTTTCCCTGTCTTAGTCATTGTGAATAATGCTGCAGGAAACACCACAGTATAGATTGTTTCTTCAATATATTAGTTTGTGAGAAATCTTCATATTGTTTTCCAAAATGCCCATACTATTTTATATTCCCACCAACAATGCTCAAGAACTCTTTTTTTCTTTACACCCTTGTAACTAGCTTTGATTCAGTTTCTTTATTATTGTCTGTGTTAAAATCATCTGTGTTCAAACCTGGAGGCCTGGGAGACAGGAGTACAGGAAACTTGTAATTTTTTAAGTAAAAAAAAAAGCTTTTTTTTTTCAAGTGAAGGGCTTGTATTATATGCATTGTAATTTTCCCTAACACGTCTTTCATCCAGTGCCATAAATTGAGACTTGACTTGTCTAGGGTGTGAGGTGGGTGTGTGGGTGTGTTACAAGGTGGAAGATTTATTTAACCACAGAAAAGAAGTACTACTTCCAAAATATAGTCCTACATAGATAAATAAGGATGGCCTGATTCTCTAACCCTCTTTGGTTTTTCACACCTACAGAACAGCCAACACTATAAAAACTACACCAAAATTAAAGTTTATGCTGGAAAAAAAATATTTTAAGTGGCTTCCTCACTATATGTCTCTTTATATTACATGTGTGTTATAAGTGCATGCACATGTATTTATATGTGTGTGTGCATGCACATTCACATATCTATACATATAGGTTTGTATGATTATGTGTATATAAGTGCATGTATGATTATGTGTATATAAGTGCATGTAGATTTATGCATTCACTTGTTCTAATGTATATAAATGCATGTGTAATTTCTTCCATAAAATTTATTAGAAAATGAGTTTGGGATTCAATTTGTATTTTCAGCTTTTCTCTGTTTTCCCCCAATAAAGCCTTTAAATATATCTAGGGCAAAAATGTGGTAGTTTCAGCTGTTCCTACAGCTACTTTCATTATTCGTGTCATTATTATTGTTGCATAATCTGAACATAAAATACCGTGGTGTTTAGCGAATGCCTTCCAGTTCTGACAGTCACAGCAGCAGCCTTTCAGTATGATGAAAATTTTCTCAGCAAGCTATCTGGCCAAACAGGAAATGACTGCCACTATTCACATCACATCCAAACTGCTTGCTGTTGCTTTATCTATGTTTTACAGTACTATGAAACCTCTTCCATTCCAAACCTGTAAAATTGCATCTGCATTAAAGTTGGAACAAGATAACTTAAGGTTTCAAATGTATTTTTCTTATTTGTGCCTTGATAAGATGTTTTAAAGATAATGTTTTAAAAGGGTTTTTTTTTTTTTTTTGCTTTGATTGTTTAAATTTTATGGACTTTGTAAATTTTTATAACAGGGAGAGGTTTGTTATGACTTTCTCCCAATGCACTGCTAATAGAAGTTAGCTTGTATAGCCCATGTGCTAGATGCTGTCAGTATCAAACTGCCTTTGACTTTCACACCTCTCAGGGGACTAGTAATTGTTGTGTTCAAACAGCCTGTAATTGTGATCCCGCTGGCTTTCTCAGTATGCTTCTGGCTATTAGAATCATTAAACAACTCAGCACCTGTTAACAGCATTGTAAATATTCATCCTCACTTGTGTGCAGGTTGAGTCCAATATAGAGAAATCTTACAGAGCTCAGTCTCATAAATTAGAGCTTCTGACAAGTCAATTATTGTGAAACTGGGTTCTCTGTGAAATAAATGAAATAGCATGCTGACATAAAGGTAGGCTGTCTGTTTATAGCAAAAGGAAGATAATGACTTCATGATTCAATTCAATAATTTAACTCTAATTAAACAGCTTCATAAAATTTTTGTTTAACCAGTAAATTATAAATTTTGTACTGTTTAGATTGCAACATGAAAACAAACCTTTTAACTTACCTGTCTCGTGTTTTTTCAAGTTAGCAAAGTGATAACGTAATTATATGTCCTTTTTTATGCCTATTGCTTATATTCAGAATGGAAACTGAGAAATAACTAAAATATTCACTTGATAAAGAACATTAAGAACAGGAGCATAATGTGCTTCTGAATAGAGATTATAGAAATCTGAGTCACCCTTTATTCACTCAAAATTTTATGGATATTAAAAATAATCACATTTACATTTAGCTGCATATTTTATAATGTCTCAGGTTATACCTCGAATTAATATGTAATATCTTTTATAAAGATTTTTTAAATATTTTAAGTGCCCTTCCCCTCCTCCAAATATTAAGCAAAGAATGTTAGTTGTTAAGATCAATGAAGTTCAGTTACTTAAACTGAATTTTGTTTTCTGTTTTGTAAGCCAATAGAAACTTTTTGGCTAACTTTTTGGCTAATTTGTTTTGGAAGAAAAAAATTGGAGGTGAATTCAGTAACAATTTTTATGTATTTTAGATTCAAACAAATAAATTAATGTTTAATTATTCATAATATTTCAGTGAGGTCAGCAAATAATTTGCAGACTCAGACATTATTTTAAGTGAAATTTTTATTTTGGCAATTGATATTAAATGTTTCATGAATATTTGCCCTACCTGTATTTTATGTGCATAGTCAGCAGATTAGTCTTTATTTAAATTATATTCAGACTTGAAAAGAGAAACCCACCCATAAAAATCCATTACAGTGAATAAAATAAAATGAAACAAAATATAGTGAACAAAGCAAAACAAAGAAAATAGATATTGAAAAGAATTAGTAACTTTTGAAAGGAATTTTTTAAATCTTTTTCTTTTAAGTATTATTTGTATGTTTACCAAATAACTTGCCAAGTTGGCATTCGAGTTATATATAAAATAATGACTGTTAGTAGTATTTAGTAGTATCCAGGAGGAGAAGGGTTTTTTTTAATCAAATGTCCTAATTTTCAGATTAAAAGAGTTTATTTTTGTTGTTCATAATGAGTTACAATATTTAATGGGCAAACGATGAGTTGTTATCCCCAGTTCCCATACCCCTTTAAATGGAGTTTTATTTTTTATTTTATATTGCTTTCTATAACTTTAGTTGCATGATGAACAGTTTGACCTTTTTAAAATAAATTAAAAGTTAAAAAAGAATAACTTAATTGTTAATATGTAAATGGTACTACTTATACATTTTCTTGGGCAATTTATAATACTTTGAAGATGTCTCTCATGATGCTTTTCTCCTCTTACATAGAATTGTTATAAATATTTCAGCTTAATCATTTCCTGAGATAAAAGATATCGATTTTTTTGCTATTTTTTTAACTTCTACATAGACTAAATTAGACTAATTACACTGAAATTTGAGCATTTTGTTTAGATAAGTGACTCATCTCTTTGTTAACAGATAATGCTATATTTAGGTTCATGGCAGAGAGGTATTATACTTTAGGTTTTCTTGATGAAGGTTTTGTTTGTTTTGGAATAGCAATGGTTTTCCCATCAACTGAAATTTTGGTTAAATAAATTCCAGTATCATAATAATCCTCCCTCAGTGGAGACTCTCAAGTTTAGGTTTTCTTACCCATTTTAAACTCTAGTATCTTATTAACCCTTATTGTCATAGGGGTCAGAGCCTGTGCTCTGAAGTCCTGACAAACCAGGCTTGGCCACCTGTCCTTGATAAGCCAATTATAAGAGCCAAATTAATAATAAAGAAGCAGGAGAAGGAACTTATTCAATGTGGCAAGAACAAAGAAGTCGAATGACCTCCCTCTAGTCCATCTTGGGGATTCTGATATGAGGCTTGGGTTCAAATAGCAGGCAAGAGGCATGCATAGCTAAGCTGTTCCAATCAAGGTGTAGTCTCAACCATCCTAGTGTCAACTCCAGTCCCACAAGGTCCCCAGATTCCTGGGGAAATTCTAATTTCTTAGGGTCTGTTGTTTTAGTAGTCTGGTAGCCAATAAGGGCACAAGTGTCTTTAGAATATCTTCCTGCCAGAACTGGAGACTGTGACATTATCCATGGAAACTCTTGTTTTGGTATATTTAGCCATTTGCACTGATATCTCTTTCTAATAAAATTATACCCTGACATGATTTGAAATCCTGCTTCATATCTTTTAAAATTTTTGTTTGTTTGTTTTTCGAGGTAGGGTCTCACTCTAGCCCAGGCTGGCCTGGAATTCACTATGTAGTCTCGGGGTGGCCTTGAACTCATGGTGATCCTCCTACCTCTGCCTCCCGAGGGCTGGGATTAAAGGCATGTGCCACCACACCCAGCTAAAATAATTTTTAACCTTTGAGGAAATTGAAAATTCCCTTTCCCCAGCAGCCACCTTGAAGGTGTTTCTCCATGCCTCTCAGGTTGTGGTTTCTTCTAGGGAAGGAAGGACATATACATTCTCCATGCTGGCTCTAGTAGAGCTCACCAGTAAAGCTTGCATTGCTACCATGGTTGTGGGTGTGGCTCCTGGCCCTGCGTATCTCTGTATGCACAAGTTCCTTGTGGTCGTAGGGATCACCATTATATGGAAGAACGGTCAGGGGAACTGCATGCTCTAGAACTTTCACCTGGAAGACACACAGCTTGAACTGTGTGTTTTCTGTGTATTGAAACTAAGAGTCTTTATTTTTAGTTTGGTGATTTCCCTTCCAGACATTAGGATAACATTTGACCCTTAAGCACTAGGGAAACAATGAGCTAAATTTTCCAGAAGAGCTCATCTGCCACTCAATCGTTCTTTCAGTTTTGTAAAATTATTGAGGGTAGGTCTTATAAAGAAAAGGGTATATGGGGTCTGGAGAGATGGCTCAGTGGTTAAAGGTGCATGTGTGCAAAACCTGAGGGACCGCTTTCAATTCCTTAGTAGTACCCACATAAAACCAGATCCACAAAGTGGTGCGTACATGTAGAATTTGTTTGCAGTGGCAGGAGGCTCTGACATAACCATTCATTCTCTCTTCTCTTCCTTTGTCTTCTTTCTCTCCACCTTGCAAATAAGATTTGTTAAAGAAAATGGCATATATAAAATTTCACTCACAATTCACACTTCACACTTTCTAAATAATATATATATAAAAATTATAATTATATTTGCTGTAGGTTGGCGAACTGAATATCAATTTTAACACAAAAAATTTAGTGGTTTATAATGTGATACAGAATTTTATCTGCATATATATATATATATATATATATATTTTAATGTTTTATCTTTCATTGCTATTGGCAAACTTTACTATGACAGTTTACATCTGTAAATTGGGTATGATAATTATAAGCATTTTAATGTTTTGTTTTTGTTTTGCTATAAGTATGACTGTTATTTTTTAAATCCTGAGAAACTGTAAAACTGAGGTGATGATTTAAGTGGAACATATCTCAAAACAAATAATTGCTTGTTTTCTAGCTACTACAATTTGGGTGATGTGAGCCATGATTCTGTGAACAAGTTTTTATCCTATCTGATTGAGAAGTCCCTGATTGAATTGGAATTTTCCTACTGTATTGAAATTGGAGAGGTATGACTCCTAAATGCCCAGCTTTTTAACAATAGGACCTTCGTGTCTTCTGATTGGAAAATTTGTAACAAACCTGTTGCAGCAGCAACTACTAGTATGAACAATATGAATTACTACTTTCTGAGGCATGTGGACTTCCATCTGTAAATTTCACTTCTGTCATCCTTTGGAACTAGGATAACCGGAGTATTGCGCCTCTGACATATGGCCGCATCGCCTCCTATTATTATTTGAAGCACAAAACAGTTAAGATGTTCAAGGATCGGCTGAAACCTGAATGCAGCCTTGAAGAGTTGCTGTCAATTCTGAGTGTGAGTTTCTTAATTGTATTGCATTTTATGAATATATATTTCATACCTTCGCTTATAATTTAGGTCTTAAACTGTCGCCCAGTACTTCAAATTTAGCAAAAACTGTCTCTGTGTCATCTTCTGACAGAAGAGGTCACTACAGTTTCATATCTAGACTAACTCTTCACACAAGTGACCACACAGCTGATTGTCCAACTATGGGTCCTTCTGAGAGTACAATAGACTACTATTACTATTTGAGCCAGGATGAAAGGTGTGAGCTGGACTGTGCAGAAGCCATCCTAGTGATCACCCTATCCTCTTTAGTTGTAAGTGAAAGCTTTCTGATTGCTGCTTTACATGGTTCCTGATGAATGTGTAGCTATGATGTTACAAACATTTCTTTACTTTAGGATCTATTTGGCTAAGTTTCTTAGAATTATTGCAAACAAAGTTACTTAATAACCACTTTCAATCCCCATATGCACCAGCTTCTTGCCAGTATCAACTGAATGAAACCACAGATTTAATTCTCAGTTTTTATTAAAGTACCATCAAGTCTTCCATGCATAGCTCTAAAGTCTACAAATATGTGGAAGGGAAACCCAGCAATGTATTTACAGATATTACAGAGAATAGCTCTAGGCAACTTCCACAGTTCAATGATATCACCTCTTAGGAGGTGAATACCAAGGAACTCTGAGTTTATGCTAGATAGTATCTTAATAAGTCTTCATTCTTAACAAAAAAATAAATAAATAATAAAATAAAGAACCACAAGGAGATAGGTAGATGCTATCATTTACTTAATTTCTTGTCCAAGTTTTATTAACATATGTAACTACAAAGGCAATATTAATGGATTCAGTAAGATTTTGAATGAACTAAAAATACTACAATTTCTGAAAATCATTCTTCACATCAAGAAATGTTTTCAATTTTTTTTGTTTGTTTTTTGGCACTTTTTTATTTTACAAGCCATTCACAAAACCTTGGTAGCCACAATACTCTGTTCCAGTGACAGATGTCAGTTTTCTTGTGGTTTTGAGCTGAAGGAAGCAGTGGGAGTAGAGCTGTAACGAGCAGAAGCTTGTAGGTAAAGGCAGAGGGCATAGCCAGCTTCTAGTGCCTCAGTGACTCTTTTTGTAACTATAGTGCTTAACAGAGTCAGTCACAGTGTTCCTGAATAATTAACATGACAAGTTATTCACTCCCAGTGCTTCTAGAGAATACATTCATGGATGTTTCTTTTTCATTGAATTTATTATTTTAATAAGAAGTGTTTCTGAGCTGACCACGGCTAAAAAGCTTCTGTAGTTTGGGGTATTATGTTAAACTCACAATAACATCTTCTTAAATTTAATTTTGTCAATGATGAAATTTTCTCATTTCTTAAGCTACACATATTTATCTTTTGTTTTTTTGTTTTCTTTGGTATTAATCATAACATAGAAAATATGTTGAGATTTTTTTCTTTTGGGTTCTCAGGATATCTTGCAATATAGTTCTGCTGGGCATAGAGAAAATATGCTAGAAGATAACCCCAGAATAAAAAAAGATATTAAAACATTGATAGTCCAAAATGTTTTTTAAAATATAGAAACCTATTATTTCTCCTTGGTTAACACAAAGGTATAGTTTCCAGTGCTGATTTCTTCCTTGCTGAGTGTGACTTTGTTCTTTTCCTCTAGAGAAGACAAGTATTCAGGGCATTATGCTTAATAATGTGGCCGTTTTCCTAAATAAATTGCTATTCCTGCAAAAAAAAAAAAAAGTTGTAGACATTTCCTGTATTGCAATCAACTTTTCTGAAATGAGAAGTGGAATTTTATTTTAATTATGGATATAGTTATTTTATTGTCTTTGTAATATTAAGAAAGTATTTAGAGCCAGCATGGTGGCACACATCTTTAATCCAGCACTTGGGAGACTGGGTAGGATGATTACTGTGAGTTCAAGGCCAGCCTTGAGTTATAGAATGCATTCAGGTTAGCCTGAGCTGACCCTACCTTGAACCCCCAAGCTCTGAAAAAAGAAAGAGAGAAGAGGAGGGGAGGAAAGGGAGAGAAGGAGTAGGGGAGACAGAGTCTTTAGCCCATTCATCTTACCTTGTGTATTCTTTCCATGTTTTTGGCACTCTCAACTTTCACTTTTCAGTACTACACAGCAAAAGCTTGGTTAAAATTCCATAAATTAGTTCATTTATACTTTATCTTTTGAACTCTATGCTCTTTTCCTCCCTTAGTGTAGGCTGCTAGGACCAAGTTCAATAGTTTCAAAATGATGCTCTACGAATTCCATTCTTCACCCAAGGGTAGAGACAACAGGAAGTGTCTTCACATTGAATTCTTCCACACATGAAGGATCCAGTAAGAAAGGAGCCTAGCAGGACATTCCCCAAAGAAATGAGACTGTACCAAAGGTGGTTTATCGTCTATGTGTTATTCTCCATTCTCCATATTCTTTGAATTCTTTGGTAACCTTTCTATCCATATATATTGATTCATTAAAAAAAAAAACACCTGTGTGTAAAAAGTGTGAGGCACTTGTGCAGCTAGGATATAGAATGGTAAGCTGTCATGGTTTGATCAAGGTATCCCCCACAAACAAATGAATGTGTTCTGATAGATCAATCCTCAGCTGATGGCAGTTTGGGTTTTACAACCTCGATGAAGCTGTGTTGTCGGGGGTGGGCTTATGGGGGTTATAAGCCAGCTTCCCCTTGCCAGTATTTGGCACACCTTCCTGCCGCTGTTTGCAGTGCTGTGGCAGAGGTGATGTCCAGCCCTCTGCTCATGCCATCATTTTCCCTGCCAGGATGAAGTCTCCCCTCGAGTCCGTAAGCCAAATAAACCCATTCCTCCACAAGCCACTTTTGCTTGGGTTCTTTCTGCGTAGCAACTAGGAAGCTGACCACAACAAAGCATTGCCAGTAAACTTCCTGCATGTGTGTGAATGAGTACACCCATGACCTGGGCCATGGCTATGCACCATGGAAGACCCCTGAGAAAAGATTCCTCTGCTGACAAAATCCTGACAAAACCTCAGTGTTGTTCTTCTAAAGACGGAATGGATGAGGTCCTGTAAAGACAGGACCTAATGTGAAGGAACACTGGAGAAAATGTTTGGATGGTCCAAAGTGGACATCAAATGGCAAAGGTTGTAGTTAAACTTACAACTTACAGTTGCCTTTACTCTACAAAGCAAAGACTTTGAATCAGTATAACTGAAAACCATAGGCTGTATAAACTCAAAGATCAGAGCTCTTTGAACATTGAATATAGTAACCTTTTCACAATGATTAGGCAAGTTCATGTGATCCTGTAAGCTATAGACTCAGAAGATTTATTACTTTATTTGAAGTGTATAGTGTCAGCCAAAAATGTATACATTCAAAAAGATCAGAATAAATCAATTAAGGCTGCTAACAAGCTAAAAAAGAAGATGGAATTATGACCATCATATTTGGTGTGACACCAAGATTATTTCTTTCCAGACTAGGAAAGGCAGGAAAAGAGGGGGTCAGGATATGGGACCCAGCTGTCATTCACATGTTTCTTTTTCTGTTGACATGGTGGGTATTTTACGAATATTTTTGTCCATTAAAATATTGTAGATTTTTTTCTTTTGAATTTGGCAGTTTGTTACAATTCCAGGAACTTATTTCCACTGATTATTAATTCATTGTATAATAATCGTTATTCTGGTCAACACTGACAAAAAATGCACTTCCATTGACATTTTGTTCTCTTGAAATATCTCGTGTGTGTGATTGAGTGTGTGTATGCACATGTGTGTGTGTGCGTGTGTGTGAGCGAGTGTGTGCACACGCATGTGAGTGTCTGTGTGTGTGTGAGGAATGTATGGGGTATATGAATGTGTCCTATGTGCGGACTTGCAGAAGGCCAAAGCAGAACATCAGGTGTACTCCAATATCGCTGTTCTGGTTTCCTTGAGATGGAGTCCCTCGCTAAACCCAGAGTGGCTGCCCAGAGAACAGTCTTATTCCCATAGCACTGGAGGTATAGGCTCTCTTCTCTTTTGAGGCATCTCCTCAGTCCCCAGTTTTGTAACACGTCTTTAGAGACTTGTGTTTTCATGTGCTTTTCTTTCCCAAAAGTTGAACAGTTTATGTCTTTACTTTTTTTATGGCATCATCTTTAAGTGATGAGAAAGTACTCCATTGTAGCTGAGGCCAAACAGTCCAGTGGGAATGTTCTCTTCACTAACCTCACACTACCATAGTAACCTGATTCTGTCACTTTCCTACTCACAATGAATCCATTAAAAAATAGCTAATTTTTACACATAGCATTGATAGTTCAGGGGCAAAATAACTGATTTTTAATTCAGCATCTATTATATCCATGAGCCTATATACATTACTTATATACATCAAACAACCTTTGATAATATTAATAAGTAAATACTGAAAATAAATTTTAATAAAATTAAGGTGTTTTTTGATCTATAGAATGTAGTTATTTAGAATCCATCCTCCCATAACTTACTTTCCTAGATATATTTCATCTTTTTTCCTGTGATTTAATCCTAGCTGTAAAAAAAACTTTTAATGTAGCTAAGATCATATACTTTAAGAAAATAAATTAAGAATAAGATTTAATGTAAACATTATGTGTGATCTTGTAACCTACACAAACATTAAGTGAGAATATTAATCAGGCAAAACAATCATTTTTTGTATTCCTTTATGAAAACATATTTTAAATTTTAAACAATCTGATGCTATTTTTAAAAGGTTAGGTATTTTATAAGAACTCTTGCCAAGATTATTTTAGCACCATGAATTAATAAGCTTCATAATTAAGGCAGCTGCTTCACACCTCTATTGTTAATCAGTGACATTACATCTGTCTTGCTCCATTGATGCCCTCCTCCTACTTGCTGGAGCATTTAGCAGTTTTGGCAACAGGGATTACATGGCTTGTAGTTAGTAGACTAATTAGATATAAGTGAAAATCCTGAGGGAAAAGGACATTTCACATGTAATTTGAAGAATCTTTTAATGATCTTGGCAATGAAAACCCAACTCCAGAGTACAGAGTATCATCTTCATGGTAAACCAGCATCATGGCTGATATGTCCAATAGATTTTCAGAAGGTAGCCTATGTTAAAAAAGTAATAGAAATGAAAAGCTATCAATGCTGGGGGAAACTATTTCAGTTTATTTTCTTAGAGTGTGGTTGCTATGATATTAGTAACTAAAAGAAAGCAAAATATGCTCCAAATGTATCTGTGCCTCTAGAATTTTCAGAATTTTTAAATTAATAAATACACAGAGACAAGTGATTATATGTTAAACATCCAATGAGATTATGTTCAACATAGTGTATATATCAGACATCTTTTTGAAATTACTTTATTTTCCAACAAAATTTTGGATATGGACTAACAGAATAAGACTTCATATTTTCATGTAAATTATAGCAATTTGAAATTTAGAAAAGGTTTAGAGCAATGTAGCTTTTAATCCTAATAAATTTCCTGGTTTGGCAGTACTTTTCTTTAAAACCAGACTAGCTCTTTGCTATTTATATATCTATATCACTTTCACTAACTGGACATTCATAATGCTTGAATTTTGTCAGGTTTGTAGCACAAGTACAAATCTTTTAGTAGAAAATTGCAAAAAGATCTTTCTCAAACTTTTGAGGTAGAAAAATCAGCAGATTCTTTTAAGAGAGAAATTTAAAACAAAATATAACCTTTAAAACACGCGAGTTTCAAATAGTACTTTAGGGGGACCCAGCATGTAAAATTAAAGAGTTCATTAAGGGAGAAAGATGGAAGGAAGAAAAGGTTAACTAGTAACAGTGAGCACCACCAACCTTGTGGCCTTCCTTTTCCAAATCACCTCCTGACAGTCGCAGGGTCCCATCTGCTACTCTTGATCCTGCGAGTGGGGAACCTGATGGGATGTCTTACAGGGCTTGTGAGAAGAGCTTCCCTGACCCTCAGGCTGGGGGAGGGAGGAGAACGGTCCTGGCATCTTTTAGAGAGGCACAGATGGCATTGAAATGTCTTGAAAAAAAAAATCTTTCTACTTCTCTTGGTCTATTTCCCTTGAGACCTTCCTTATTCTCCATTATTTCATCAGTCCCCCAGCACTCTATACTTACAAAAGCTTTCTTTAACAAACAGAAAAATGGAATACTCTCCCAGTTAAAGGGCTCAGTCTTAGATAAGTCTGTTGCCATTTAGATCAGGATTTTTAAGCTCTGTGTTCTCTTAAGCATAAAATATATCTATGGCAAAATGACCTGAAGTTTGTCTTGGTGTAAATGTTTGTAAATGTAAATGTCTTTCTGTCCTGGTTACCTTTAGTTTTCTAAATGGTCCCATAAAATAAGGACTCGATTACCAAGATTCTAGATGTTGGTGGTTAAATAGGGTTCTTAGTTAAGGAATGAGTTGAGATGCTAAGTTGCAAATACCTGAATATTTCATCAATAATCACATTTAATGTTCTTACTTTAAAATTTTTTGAGAGGCCATATGTGGAAATAACACAGTATGGAAAAATACTTTTAAAGTCTTAACAACAGGACAAGGACAGGGGTGGAAGTGAAATAAGACCTGACAACAACTTCTTAAATACCCTATCTCCTTCCCTTTTATGTGTTATACTTTGCTTTTTTCCATTTTGTATTTTGCTAACTTATCTAAATTTAAGAGTAAATAATATTTTCATCCTAAACTATACATAAAAATATTTCATCATTATTATTTATTCAGATTTACTAAGTATTCTTATTTAATTCTAGTACTGTAAGTACAGGTGAGGTCTACCAAAGAAATAGAAGACAGGGTTAAATCTTTAGGAGATTTATACAACCCAAAAGCCTCTGGACACAGAGGGGAAGCTTGTCTCTACCATTGCTGCTGAAGATCCCTGTACTTGTGCATGGGAGGTGTTTATCCAATGCACAGCCTGCAGAGCAAAGGAGCTGCCAACATTGTCCTTCCCAAAGTCAGAGCTCCCCACCTGGTGGGAAAGGATTGCACACACTTTAGGGCAGCTAAGAGCATTTGCAAAGGGAAACTACTCAGCCATTATATGGATTATAAATATCTTGAACGGTTTCATATTTGTTAATATTTATAACTCTGATGGTTTTCTTCCCAGAGAAGCCTATCATGAATTATTTGACAAAACATATTATTATTTTGAGTTATTTTAAAACAAGCTTATGAGATTAAAAAAAAAACACCCTACATGCCATACAATTCGCCCATCTAGAATATAAATTCAGTAGTGTTTACTACAGAATTGAGTAACCATAGTCAATTTTATCACTCAGCAAAGAAAGCCCATCACATTCCTCCCCAATGTCTACCTTCTATTGTATTCTCTACAACCTGACCCCATCATTCTGCCTTTGCCTATCCTGAATCTTTCCCTCCTCCCAACTAATAGCTATCAATCTTTGACTAACATTCTCCACTCCCAACCCACCCAAGCCTCTGGTAATCACCCATAATCTTTATAAGATCACCTTTAGATCCCACATATGAAGAAGCTCATGTCCTGTGCACTTCTCTGTACTTGACTCATTTCACCTAAAGTAATTTTCTCCACATTCATCTATATTGTCACAATTGACAGGATTATTGTATTTTAAAAGCTAACTCATATTTCATTGTATTTGTATACAGTTTATTTTCTTTATCCATATACCTGTTGATGAATACCTATGTTGTGACATATCTTAGCTGTTGTGGGCAGTACTGCAGTAAATATGGAAGAGCACATGTCTGTTTGATACATTGATTCCATTGCCCCTGGATATCTATGAAATCAGATGGGGGTCATATCATGCTACTGTCCATGGTGGCTTACCTAATTTACATCCCCAGCAACACTTTTCAGTTCTCATTTGTCTACCCTCTCACCAAGCCTTTCATCTTCTTAAAAATAACCACTTTGTTCGTAGAGTCACATGACACCCAATATGTTGTCTTTTGGAAATGTCTATTTAGATCTTTTGCCTGCATTATTATTGTTGTTTGTTTTCTTGCTATTGTGCTGCTTGAATTCTGTATATATTCTGGGTAATCCCATATCAAACATGTAGTTGGCAAATATCCCTTCCTTGGACTTTCTCTATACTGTTTTTTCCTTTGTTGTGCAAAGCTTTATAGTTAATACAGTCCTATTGCCTATTTTCACTTTTCTCACGGATGCTTTTTTAGGTCATATCTGAAAACAGCATTGCCTAGACCAGTACCATTGAAGCTATTCCTTTGATTTCATCTAGATTTTTCATGAGTTTTTGTTTTACATCCAAGTCTGTAATACATTTTGAGTTAGTTTTTGTATGTGGTATAAAAAAAGGGTACAGTTTCATTCTTCTGCACGTGGACATGCAGCATCATTTATTGACCAGCCTGTGTTTTTCCCATTGTGTGCTTTGGTGCTTTGTGGCAAATCTATTGGCTATAGAGGTTCGGGTTTCTGAGCTCTGTATTAATTTCCACTGGCCTATGTGTCTGCATGTTTGCCTGTGCTGTGTTTATGTGACGATGGCTTCACATTACTTGGTAAGTCACATCACATGATGCCTCTGACCTTTGTTCTGTTTACTTAGAAGGGCTTTGGCTAATGGGGGATGGGGGTTGTGGTTCCATTCATATTTTTATTCATATTTTTTCTGTGAAAAATGTTTTTAATTGTATAGATTGTATTAGGTGTGTTGATTGCTTTGGAGTAACATGTATTAAAATGATGTTCATCTAACCTGTGAAGGATCTCTTTCTATTTATTAGTGTCCTCTTTAGCGTCTTTCGTCAGATATGTGACCCAGTCCCAGTATAGAAATCCTTTTCCTCATTGGCTAAGAATCTAATAAACATATTAATTTTATAGCTATATGAGTGAAATTGTTTTCTTAATTTTTTTCAAATAATTTTATTAGCATCACACAGAAATTATTTTGTATGTTGATTTTCTTTTTTATATATTGAAACTTTCCTGAATTAATTTACTAAATCTAACAGCATCTTGGTGGAAATGTTAGGGGTTTCTGTACAGAATATCATGTCTTCTATACGTAGGGACAGTTTAATTTATTCCCTTCCATCTCAGATGCCATTTTATTTTTTTCCTCTTGCCTAATTGCTCTCCCTAGGACTAATAGTACTCAGTTAGATAGAAGTGGCAACAGTGGAAATACTTGTTTGAAAATATTTTGATTTATCATTAGTAGTAATTCACTGCTTATTGTAACTATACCAAAAATTGTCAGTATACCTGCACTCATACTCAGGAAACAAAAATTGTCTTATGACAATATCACTGAAGAGTATTATCTTGCTGATAATAAAATTTCCACATATTTTAACCATTTTCAGTTCTGTTTTAAATTACTACATGGTACTTAGCTATTTAAAATAAGAGAAACGTAAGTGGAAACTTTAATATTGAACAAAGCACATTAAAGCCTAATTATCCTAATAATCCTATATTTTTGCTCGAAGCATTTCTAATGTCTTCCCAGTGTAACTTAACTACACTAAAATTATTACAGGCTCTATGGTCCAGCAGGTGGAGCAGTTCAGAAATCAGTATTAGCTCTTTCTCCATTAAAAATGGTGATAGAACTTGTCAGAAGTTTATGCTGACTAATGTTCTATAAAATAAGCTTCCCCATTACAAATATTGTCAAATGTGATTTTCATTTAAAGCCCATTCAAGCTACTAGAACAAAAGTAATGTAGATCAGGTAGCTTTTCTAACAAACATCTACTTCTCGCAGATCTAAAAGCTGGGAAGCCTAAGGTCAAGGTTGCAGCAGATTCAGTGCCAGGAAGAGCCCACTGCCTTACTCATTCATCTTCTCTCTGTACTTATATGGCACAAGGGATAAGGGAACTCTGAAGTAACTGATGAGGGTAATAATCCTATTCAGAAGAGCTCTGGTCTGATGACTAAGTCCACTCCCAAATGCTATTATATGAAGAGCTAGGATTCAACATACTAATTTGGGGAGAGGAAAGCAAACATTCATTCCATAGCATAGTTTATATAGATTTATACCTCCTGATTATTTGCTCTCAGTTTCATGTCTAGTGATCCTGTGACTAGTTCTTTTATAGCCTTTCTATTTAAAAGAAAAGAGCAAAGACTACAAGTGCATAATTATGCCAGAGACATTTATTTCATCATATTATCTCTGTATACATACACACATCTCAATGGCCTTTCAGGAAGAACAGTATTAAAATTATAAAGAAGTTTCTGCTTGTGGGGAATGACTCTAGCTCTAACTGTGTAACTCCTGTGTTACACAGCTTACAAAGCAACAAGCCATCTAATGTGAAGAAAATTTATATCCTGACTGATCTGTCAATTCACTCTTCATCCAGACATTTCACTGGGGATATGACCTTGATCATGTTAGCTTCCATGAGTAATATGAGATTATTTATACTGAAAAAGGCCCCCTCTCTGGCTCTTCAACAGAGAACTGGTTGATGGTAAAAGTCTATCGAGATAACATAGTTAAAGTGGTTACAAGTTGAAATGGTTAGTAGAAAGCTGACTTAGAGCATTGTGACAGCACTACCAGCAGGAACTGGTAGTAAATTACTAATTATGCATAAACAAAAGTAATAAAGATTCAGTCTATGTTTTGATCTGAACAACTCAGCAAGAATGTCATTTATGGTATTTATGATATCTTCGTATCATTTATGAAGATGAAGATCACTGGGCAAGAGAGACTAGTGACATCACTCACTATGGTAATATTCAAAGTCACAAGGGTGAGTCCCAATGAGTCTGAAGCCTGTACCCTCAGAGCTGTGGCATGTAGAAGTTATGGAGAGAAGGGAAAGTGGGTCCAGAACAAATTAATTAAAGTAGGGAATGATGGATGAGAAGAAAACCTACAGAACAGTACATTTTAAAAAGAAATTGTACCATATACAAGGTGTTATACATGATAGTATAGCCAGTGTGGTGAAGCAAATGTTCCCTGTTCTCTTTTTCCTGTCTCCCTAGGTTCACATTTAACTAAAGGACATGCCTCTTAGTTTTAGACTACAGCATGGGAGTGAGAAATTCTATAGATATGGTGGATCCCCACTACTGCTTCATCCTCCCTTTAAATCATAAGGACTAATCTTCAGAGACATTGCCTGATGTCCTGCCAGGGTCTGTGCTCCTGGGCACACCTTGGTTTGTATTTATTAAAAACCATGTGAATATGTGAACAAACCCAAAAAAGCAGTTTCTCCAATGGTTCCCTTTAAAAAGTTTACTTTGAGGGGCTATAAAATACAGATTTTAAAACGTCAGAACAACTTCATTTAAAATTAGTTTATACATTCATGGGATTATTCCTATTCTGTTACACTGGTACATTTTTCTGTTTCTATGCAGTTTTGTATAATGTGAAGTCAGAGAGCATACTTACTTTTGTTCAAAATTACTTCAGCTATTCTTTCTCTGTTTTAGTCCTTTCTCATTGCTGTGACCAAGTACCTGACAAAAAGCAACTTAAGAGAGGAAGGATTTATTTTGGCTATAGCTGAGTGGGATAGCCCATCATGGCAGGGAGGGAGTGGTGGAAGAAGGCAGTGTCCACAGAGGTGATGGAGCCAGATAGAGCCTCAGAAACAGGAAGTTCCTTTGATGTGCACACCAAATGGTCAGATTACAGGCCAGTATGGGCCATCACCATCCCAATGCTAGGGTCCCACTTTTTATGGGTTCAATTGAATGTGTTACACCCGTTCCTTAGCCTGGAGTCTCTGTGGGTCTGGTTTTCCTGATAAAATTTTAATATGACCATGCACTCCTACAGTCTCAGTTCACCACAATAAATTTACAGGGTGGTACCTTCTTTCTGCTAGGAATAAGTCCTTTATCAGTCTGTACTGCACAGATAGTACCAGACAGATGGTGCTGTTTATGCATCCACCTAGGAGCAGAGCTGTCCTCCACCTTCAGAGAAGGCATAGTCTGAAAAGCCACTGCTTTACACAATATACAGAGCAACATAGAGCAGGCCACAGGCTCATCTCAACAGTTTTCCATGTGACAATCCAGGAAATATCAGTGTGTGTCAAAAATTCAGTGACTCAAAAAATTAGAACTCATATATATAATTAGAGAGTAAGAGGGATTTGCAAATGACATTCTCCTCAGATTCACAAAATTTTCTACTTTCTTATGTTCAGGTCAATATATATAACTAACAGAAAATACATTTTAGCAGAAGCACTATGATCTCTTAGTTTTAAAGTATTTCCATTGGTATCAGACATTTTTTTCTTTTTTTTTTTTTCCCTTACCCAGTACTGAGGATTGAGCCCAGGGCCTCATGTATGCTAGGCAAGCACTCTACAACTGAACTTTATTGAAATGTGTGAAACACCATATGAACATGTCATATGATGGTAACCCCCATTTCCCTCCTCCCTGCCCCCAACCTGCTGAGGGCCCTTGTCAGTGGCATTGGTGGATGGTTCATGGGGTAGGGGGTTATGGGTTGTACAAGCAGTAGCCAGGATTTTTGTTTATATATGGTTGTTCGGAAGAGGGCAGTTACGTCTCTGGATATTCTTCTGCCTCCTCTTCTGCTTAGTTCCCTGTATCATGGTGGGTGAGTTTTAAGTCTCCTTTACTGTTGAGATCTTAAGAGTTTCTGGACTATTTTGAGTATCCTTGGTATCTGTCTCCATTACCCTTTCATAGGTCATCTGACTTGCTGTAGAGGTAGCTCTCTTGCTCATCTCACCACTTCCTCAGAGGTTTCATTTGGGCCTTAGATGAGGAGTTTGGAGTGGTTCATCTCCTGTCTGGGTGTCAGCCATCATCTTAGGTCCTTTTGGTGGAATTGGGTTGTCCACAGTTCTCACTGCCTTCTGAAAAATACAAACAGAATCTCCAAAGGAGAATGAGATCAGTATAGTTTAAATAATATAGACATTATTGATTTGGTGAGATTCTAATGGGTATAGCCTCTCTGCAGTATTACTGTGTCCTTTTTTTTATGTAGCAAGTAGTACACATGCTGTTACATGAGATCCAGGAAGGCACATTTGTGTGATGTATTCTCACACTGTACTCTAGAAGTTTATTTTCTAGTTAATCAGCCCCAAATGAATACCAAACTTAAGAGCTGTTATAAACCCTAAACATGTACTTTGTTTTCTAGTGTTTAACATACCAAAGAAAGGCAACCTAAATTGAGGAATTGGGTTAATTTAGCTTACAGTATGTACCTGCCTATTTCATTCATTCATATACATATATATATATATATATATATATATCAGATGTTAGGGGTTTGAATATGACTTAGCCATAAAAATGAATGTTTGCTTTCTCTTGCTTCACACAGAGCAGATGGATGCTTGACTGGCTGCTAATCCACAGCTGGAATGGTTTCAGAAGTCTCCACGGTGCTGGGTTAGAGTGGCTTTTCTAGTGGACTGAGAGGGCAGCAGAAGAGGGATATCATTATTCATCAGCATCCCGGTGGGAGCGCTGCCAGCAGAGATTAATTTTTTCTGTTATGCTTGTAAAACAAGCTCGGGTGGAGTCTCTAATCCTCAGGGCACGGGTGGCAGATCAAGGAAGATGCTACAAAAGCTAGTTAATTTTCTGATTCTGGGGGAAACAGAAGCTCTGTTAGATGTATAAATACATGATTGCAAATTTAAGTAGCTCAAATCCAAATGGGATCTTCTCAGACATCTGGCATTGAAAATCTGTTTTTCTTTGTTGTCTTTAAATAAAACTTATTAAAAGTTTGTCCTGGAAGCTAAAATACTCTCAAATATTAGGAAGGAATTGATTTTATGAGATAAATTCTTAAAGTATTTAATTTTTTGAAACATGGGCTAAAGCTAAAACTTTCTGCCTAGACAGTGGAATGCTGAAAGTAACCACTTAGGTGTCTTACCTTAAAGATAAGCCTTGGCTGTCTGATGTACAGTTGGTTTTGCATAGGTAATTTTTTCTTTTAAGTGTATGTCTAGTCCACTTTTCAAAGTTTTTATATTCATGTTTTTCAATTTATGATTTTCTTGTAGTACCCATTTCCCTTACCTGACTATGTAACCTGTCATATGAAAAAGTATGTTCATCCTACTGAGCAATAAATTTAAGTTTGAAGATAAATTTAGGTGACTATTTTAACAAACATAACAGAATTTATCATCTGGCTCCTGATTAAATTTAAGTATGGTTTTTGTTAAGCTCTGTCATTATGAAGAAACACCTCTTCCAGGCCCTGTTGAGCATTCTTTTACATAGTTTTGGAACAAAAGAAAAAAACATCCAAAGGATGTTTGTTTGGAGAAAACAAGAGGAAGTAACTGAAACCAATCCACAGATCAGGATGGTGGATTAAAGCAGGCTATGTAATCTTAAACTATCAAATTGGTTCTGACTACAAACTTTTCTATAATTCCTAAAGTCATTCTGACTACAGTGCCACAAAAGGAATTCCATAATGTTCTGAGTAGTGCGAGACCTGCTGAAATTATGTAGAAGCTTCCAGTTTGCTTACTTTGAGAAACATGGCATACACATGTTCTGGTATTTTTATTGAAAATCAGTTTCCCTGATGATTCTCTTCATACTTTACATAATGAAGTAAAGCTTCAGTTATCCTTTGGGTTTTTGTTAATTCTGAGTCCAAGTCTTTTGTTACCAAGAGCATTTTATTTTTCCAGAGGAGATACACCTTATTAAGACACTAAATAGAATTCAAAGTGGGATGCTTCTAAGAAGGGGCTTCTGTGAATGAGTAAGCTGTGGAGAAGCCAGGAGGACGTTCTAGTAATGATGCATGAACGCAAGCAATCTCTCAGAGTTTAGAAAATTGTCTAGAGGGTTAAGATCAAGCCTACAACAGTTTATTAAATTAAGGTAACAATGATTGCTAACAAATCAACAAACCAGTTCCTGCTCATAATAAAACTGCAGTATCTATAAGTACTGTTTTCAACCTAAATAAAAAACAAAACCCTACAAATCTACTTTCATTTTCATGTGTATATCATGTTTTTTTCATGTGTATATCATGTTTTTTTTTCAAAATTGTACTTTTCAAATTTGGCTTACAGATTTTACAGTGGCATTTGACGCTCTCCCTTCATACAGAAGACTGTTTCAAGAAAGAGCAGCAGCATTTGTTCAGGAAGCCTTAATTCTAAGCAGCATATCCTTAAAGTAGAGAAGTAGAGTTGCTCAAGTTTCCTGGAAGTTTAGGAATATCTAAATTGTTCTTTCTAGTCAGTGCTTTTCTTCTGCAATCACTCATGGATACTCATAGCTGCAAGTTTACACTAGGGTTCTCACAAGTTGGTTTCTTGTGAGAATTGGGGCAATTTTTATTTTGAATAAGAGACTCTTTAAACTGTATGCATTTAAATAGATTTTAGAAAAGAAACAGTCATTGAATAAAACCAATAAAATGAAACACATTGGGAAAATAATTGATTTTTGGTCTAGTTTCTCTATAGTTTAACCAGTTTATGGTTACGAGGCTACAGTGGCAAAAGCAGCTCCCAGAGGGTACAGCCATCTTTCAGTTGTCAGTTCTGCACTCAGCTCTCTCATGTGCACTCTTTGTTTGTTAATTAATCATCTAGGAAAATAATTTGTGGAACTTAAGTGACTTTAAATAAGAACTCACCTATTTTACCAGTTTTGCTGTATTATTACACGTTTCCTTGTGATTTTTAGAATTTAGATTTTGGTATACTAACTTAAGGAGCAACCTCCCTACAAAGTAAAGGTTTTATTTTTTTAATATCTTTATTGTGAATAAGTTTATACATTGCATGAGCACATCTTGTGAATGTGTCCCTATTTCCCTCCTCTCTGTCCCCTACCCACTGGGGTACTTCCTCTGTGTGCATACTGGATCTGTCCATAGATTAGGAGGTTATGAACAGCATCTGAGGTAGACAGTTTTTCTTTAGTGTTTCCCCTCCCCCCCACTTTGGGTATTGTTGCTATGGGGGGCTATGTCTCTGGATATTCTCCCCCACCATGGCTCTTACATTCTTTCCACACCCTCTTCCACTCAAGTCCCTGAGTGATAGTGGATGAGTTTTAAGTCTGCTTTATTATTGAGATCTTAAGTATCTCTGGACCTTTGCCCTGGGTTGTGTTGGGTATCATTGGTGTCTGTCTCCATTGACCTTTCATGGGTTATCAGACTTGTTATGGTGATTGGTCTCCTGTTTGTCTCATCACTTTCTTTTAGGTTTCATTTGGGCCCTGTGTGAAGGCTAGGTGTGGTTTGTCTCCTGCCAGGATGTCAGCCATCACCCAATGTCTTGGTGGAATTGGGTTGTCCCCGGCTCTCTCACTCCCTTCTGAAAAATACAAAGAGAATCACCATCGGAGAGTGAGATCGATATAGGTTAAATGAGACAACATTGCTATTTTGGCTAGCTCCTAACGGGTGTAGCCTCTCTATAACTCTTTGGTATTGGGAATTTCCCCTAGGAGCCCCAAGTTCTTGGTCCCCATACTATTTTGCCATGAATCCCAGTTCCAGTTAAGGGTTCCTTGTCACTAAGCATATCTCTTGGCCAATCAGTAAGCCATTGATTACCCTCCTAGGTTTAATGCCACTATTGCACAGATGAGCATTTCTTAACTTGCTGGTCTCTTCCATACAGCCATGTGTTCAGCATTCTTGTGACAACTGTCGGTATTGTATATCAGTGGTCTCTGCTTTCTTCAAATATCATTTACCAATTTCTCCTGGCAGCTTATGCAATACCTTCCGATGCTACACATGCTACCATCTGGGAGCTGGTTTTCATTCTGGATCTAGCAGGATCTCTTGACATTATTTGATAACACTCTGTGATTTCTTCAGCAATAGGGTCTTACTTAGGCCTGGGTCGGTATTTAAGAGCCTTGACAGAAGTCTGTCACGTTTTGGGGACTTCGTGGATCTCTTTGATCAACAGCTCAGTGTGGGAAGGAACCAATAACTAGGACAGGGAGATGTAGGCCTGAGCAATTATTCTTTTTTATTTTGGATTAAATATTTATTAAAGCAATGAGAAATTGAATCTATACTTAGAAGGAATTATATTACTACAGAGAAAAGACTAAAGTACTTGACTTACATAAAACTATATAAAAAAGAAAATTTATAGATAACATAAAATAAAGGACAAACTTCTAGAAGAATATACATGCTAAAAAGATTAATATTGTTATCTGAGCAATTATTTTGCGGTTAGGCTTCCTCCCATTCTATTAATGGCTCCTCATACCATGTGGTGCCCTCAGCTTCCTCAGGAGCTTACTGTATGAAAGCTAGGGTTTTATGGTGTCAAATCATTATAGTTTAGTTTACCGTATAAGTTCTCCCACCCTCCTAATCCCCCCCGCCAATTCTTTCCATTTCCTTTACAATCTCTCCATTCACTTCCAGATTTTCTTAATGTTCCAGTTGAACATGGTTAGGAACCACATATGAGGGAGAATATATGGCGCTTGGCTCTCTGTGTTGTTACTAAGAATGATCTGCTCCAAGTCTATCCGTTTTTTTTAAATGTCTTTATGTCATTTTTCCTCTCAGCTGTGTAGAATTCCAAAGTGTATATGTACCACAACTTTGATATTTATTCATCCAGTGATGGGCATTTGAGTTGATTCCAATTCTTTACTATTATGAATTGAGCTGCTATAAACATGGTTGAGCAAATGTCTCTGTGCTTTGGTGAGGAAACTTGGGGGTACATGCCCAGTAGAGGGATAGCTGGGTCCACCGGTAGCTCTATATCCATCCTGTTCAGGAGCCTCCACACTGCTTTCGGTACTGGTTGTACAAGTTTGCATTCCCACCAGAAGTGAATTAGGGTCCCTTTTTCCCAACAACTTCACCAGCATCTATTGTTCATAGATTTTTTTAATGAATGCCAACTGACTGGAATTAGATGGAATCTCATTGTTGTTTTGATCTGCATTTCTCTGTCGATTAATGACATTGAACATTTTCTCAAATGGGAGTTGACCATTTATATTTCTTCCTCTGTGAATTCCCTATTGAGTTCTATTCCCCATTTAGTGAGAGGGCTGTTTGATACTTTTTTATTTAATTTTTTGAGTTCTTTGTAAATTCTAGATATTAGACCTCTATCTGTGTTGTAGCTGGCAAAGATTAACTCCCAGTTTGATGGTGGTCTATTGGCTTTGAGTATGGTATGCTTGTCTGTACAGAAGCATTTTAGCTTGATGAGATCCCATTGGTTTTTCTTTCAGGGTTTTCAGAGTTTCAGGCCTTATGTTGAGGTCTTTGATCCATTTGGAGTTGATTTTTGTATATGGTGAGAGGAGAGTCTACTTTCATTTTCTTGCAAGTATTTATCCAATTTGTCCAGTATCATTTGTTAAAGATGCTACTTTATGCCAGTAAACATTGTTGACATTTTTGTCAAATATGAAATAGTTATAGTTGCTCCAGCTTAGGGCAGGGTCTTTAATTTTATTGCATTGGTCTACCTGTCTATTTTTGTGCCAGTACCATGCTGTTTTTGTTACAATGGCTTTGTAGTATATCTTTAGGTTGGGTATGGCAATACCACCTGAGGTGCTTCTTTTAGTAAAGATGGCTTTGGATATCCAAGACCTTTTGCCATTCCAAATAAATTTTTTTTTCTATTTCTGCAAAGAATGAAGCTGATATTTTTGTTGATATTGCATTGAATCTGTATATAGCTTTTGGATGTATTGCCATTTTCACGATATTCTACTGATCCAGGAGCATGGTAGATCTTTCCATCTTTTCACGTAATCCTCATTTTCCTTCCTGAACATTTTTATGTTTTCATTATATAAGTCTTTCACCTCCTTGGTTAGTGTTATTCCAAGGTATTTGATTTTATTTGTGGCTATTGGAAATGGTACTGTTTCACTGATTGCTTGTTCTGTATGCATGTCATTTGCATACAGGAAGGCTACTGATTTTTGTTTGTTAATTTTGTATCCTGCCACTTTACTGAAGGTATTAATCACCTTCAGTACTTTGATGGTACTGACCATTGATCTGATATATATAGGATAATATCATTGGCGTAAAGGGATAGTTTCACTTCTTCCTTTCCAATTTGTATCCCTTTTATGTCTTTCTCTTTTCTTATTGCATTGGCTAAAATTCAAGGACTATGTTGAAGAGCAGTGGTGAGAGTGGGTACCCCTGTCTTGTTCCCGAATATAGTGGGAACTCCTTGAGTCTTTCCCCATTGAGTATTATTTGGGCTTTAGGAGTTTTGTATATGGCCTTAAATATCGTGAGGTATAGGCCCTGTATTCCAAGTCTTTCACATGTTTTGATCATGAAGTGGTGTTGGATTTTGTCAAAGGCTTTCTCTGCATCAATTGAGATGACCATGTGGTTTTTGTGGTTAATTTTATTAATGAGGTAGATTATATTGATTGATTTCCATATGTTGAACCAACTCTGCATCCCTGGGATGAAGCCAACCTGGTTAAGGTGGATAATACTTTTAATATGTTGTTGGATTTGGTTTGCAAGGATTGTATTTAGAATTTTTGCATCTAAGTTCATCAGGGATATAGGTCTATAGTTTTCCTTTCTGGATTTATCTTTGTCCTGTTTTGGTGTTAGAGTAATATAAGCTTCATAGAAGGAGTTTGGAAATAGTCCTTGTTCTCCAATTACTCTAAAAAGATTCAGAATGAGTGGTTTGAGTTCTGTGATGAAGGTCTGGTAGAATTCGTCTGAGAGTCCATCAGGACCTGGACTTTTCCATCTGGGGAGGTTTTTGATTTCATTATTGATTTCGATCGATGTAATAGGTTTATTTAGAAGATTAATCTGCTCTGGGTTTAGTTTTTGTAGGTGGTAGGCATCCAAGAATTTGTCCTTTTCTTCCAGATTTTTGTCCTTTTCTCCAATTTTATTGAATAGAGGTTTTGGAAATATGTCCTGATGGTTCTTCCAATTTTATTGGTGTCCAATGTGATCTCTCCCTTTTCATTTCTGATTTTGTTGATTTGGGCCTTCTTTTTTTACTGTTTGGTTAGATTGGCCAGGGGTTTGTCAATCTTGTTTATTTTTTCAAAGAACCAGCACTTTGCTTTATCTATTTTTTAATAGTTTTCTTAGTTTCTAGTTCATTGATCTCTGCTCTGATCCTATATATTTCTTTTCGTCTTGAGCTCCTAGGATTGGATTGTTCTAATATTTCCAATGTCTTTACCTGGTTAGTTAGGTTATTAATTTGGGATTTCTCTGTCTTTGTTATGAAGGCATTCAGTGCTATAAATTTTCCCTTTATGAATGCCTTCATTGTGTCCCATAGGTTCTGGTATGATGTATTTTCATTTTTATTTAGTTCAAGAAATTTTGGGGTTGGGGATTTGGCTCAGTGGATGAGCGCTTGCCTAGCAAGCGCAAGGCCCTGGGTTCGGTCCTCAGCACCACAAAAAAAAAATTAAATTTTCAATTTAATTTCTTGAATGACCCATTCATTGCCTAACAGCATATTGTTTAATCTCCAATAGTTGGTGTGATTTCTGTTTGTTCTCTCATTGTTTATTTCCAGCTTCAGTGCATTGTGGTCTGATATGAAGCAGGGTGCTATCTCAGTCTTCTTGAATTTGTTGAGGCATGTTTTATATCTAACATGTGCTCTATTCTGGAGAAGTTTCCGTGAGCTGCTGAGAATAATGTATATTCTGTAGAGCTGGAATGGAATGTTATATTGAGTTCTATTATTTTCCTGTTGATCTTCTGTTTGAATGATCTGTCCAAAGATGATAGTAGTGTATTAGTGTCTCGAACTATGAATGACTTGGAGTTTATTTTTGTTTTGTTTTCCATTAGTTTTTTTCCTTTATGAACTATGATGTGCCTATATTTGGTGCATACATGTTTTTGATGAGGATATTCTCTTGTTGGATTGTTCCTGTGATGAGTAAGAAGTGTCTTTGATTGTCCTTTTGACTTGATTTTGGTTTGAAGTCTATTTTATCAAATGTTAGTGTAGCAACCCCTGCTTGTTTTTATTTCCATTAGCTTGGAAGACCATTTTCCATCCTTTCACCCTGAGGAGGTTCCTGTCTTTAGAGGTGAGGTGGGTTTTTTGGAAGTATCAGATGGAAGGATCCATTTTTCTGATCCATCCTACTACCTGTGTCTTTTTATGGGAGAGTTAAGACCATTAATATTCAAAGTTATAACTATGAGGCTTGACTCAATCCCTGCCATATTGTAGAGTTTATGGGATTTGATGTGTCTCTTGTTATTTTGTCTCCTCTAGGCTTGATTATTGTGTCCAACCTTTGGATGGCTCTTGGGGTTGGTTTCCTGGCTTTTCTGTGTGGAATATTTTATGGAGAATTCTCTGTAGGTTTGGTTTGGTGTCCATATAGTTGTAGAGCTGGCTTTTACCTTTTAATATTTTCCTTTCTCTATCCATTATGAGAGATACTTTCACAGGGTACAATAGTTTGGTTTGTAAGCCAAAGTGATTTAGGCTTTCGAGTATGCCATTCCAAGCCCTTCTCGCTTTCATGGTTTCCGTGGAGAAGTCTACTGTAACTCTGATGGGTATGCCTTTGTATGTGATTCGTTGTTTTGCTCCTGCTGCTTTTAAAAGCCTCTCTTTGATTTCAGTTTTTAGGGTCTTTACTACAATGTGTCTTGGGGAGTTTCTTCTGTGGTCCTGCCCTTTTGGTGTTCTGTTTGCTTCCTTTTGCTAGAATGGGGGCATTTTCCTCAATGATTTTGTTGAATATGTTTTCTAAGCATTTGACCTGGATTTCTTCTCCCTGTGGTAACCCCATGATCCAGAGGTTTGGTTGCTTAAGAGTTTCCCATAGTTCCCTCATATTTTGTTTGCATGCTTTTTTGAACTTATCCAAGTTTTTGTTATTTCGATCTCTTTCTTCTGCTTTGTCTTCCATGTCTGAGGTTCTATCTTCCAGGTTATTCACTCTGGTAGTTAGGGATTCTAGAGTTTTTTAATATTTCCATTTGATTTGGTTTTCTAATAGAGCTTTTTGCATGGTCTCCATCTCTTTGTTGAGTTGCATTTTCATTTCAAAGGTTATCTTACTTAATGCTTCCTTGTACTCATTCTTGTATTTTATTATGTCTTTGTTTAGTGTAGCCAGCTGATTCTTGAGCTCCTCTGATTGCTGGTTTGCCTTTAGCTCATTTACTGTTCTACCAAAGGCCATCTGTTTTCCTCCATTGTATTGAGCCTGGTTGTGAAGCTTGTGTGGTGATTCTGCACATTTCCATTTACGTTATGAATTTTGGCTTCCATTTCCATTAGTAATCTGCATATAGAATCCATGTAGAGATGTCCTTAACATGTCATCTCCTCCTGGGCTTGCATCTGTGTTCTTTCATTGATATTTTCAATGTGGACTTCCATAGTAGGGCTAGGCAAACTTGGTGTGAGGCTCTCCGCCTGTGTGTTCTTCTTGTGTTGTGATTTTCCCATGTTCAGGTGAGAAATTGCTTTTACCTAGGCTCTTAGCAGAAGCAGGGACCTTGCAATGAGATTGTGGCAAGGACTGGTGAGGTTTTGACTCATGCTCTGTTCCTCTGGTTTCGGGATGTGTAGGGGGTTTGCAAACCCTCAGCAGTAGTAGCAGGCCAGTGGCTGGTCCTTGTTTGGAACCCGGGATCAGTGAGCATGATTGTGGGTCACTGGGGCTGGTGGGGAGCCAAGACCCAGATCCCTCACCTGGCCTTGCCTAGAGTCACAGAAGTTTGAGCATGCAAGGCTAAAGGTTATATTTTTATCAACATAGAAAAAACTAAGTTGAATGAATTCAAATATACAGGTTTATGTAGCTGGAAATTCAGTTTTGCCAGTGATGGTATGCTTCCTGCTTGCAAAACTGTATTAGGACTAGACACAAGCCTTTAGAGTCAGTGTAGATATATACAAGTGCTCGCTGGTGTGAATTGACAGTGTTTTTAAATAGGCATTATTCTTTTTTTAAAATATTTTATTCATTTTTAAGCAGAGAGAGAGAGAAAGAGAGCACCAGGGCCACCACCTTGTGGGTCTGGCTTATGTGGGTCCTGGGGAATTGAACCTGGGGCCTTAGGCACTGGATGCAAGTGTCTTAACCACGGGGCCATCTCTCCAGCCCATAAATAGGCATTATTCTTAATGAAACAGAATTTCTATCATATTCTCAGCTGAATTGATTGTAGTTGTTGTTACCTTATGACATTAAGTAAGGCGAAGTAGTCAGGAGAACCAGTGCTAAGGAAGTAAGTACACCCGTTGCTAGAAACAGTCCCTTAAGTTGCATCTATTTAGGGTCTCATATTAACTGGTAAGTGCTATAGAGGAAAAGGAAAAGTTTTGTTTAATACTTTTTCATGGGAAATGAAGCTAGAAGCTTTGAGGAGAAATTCACTTATTTTTCATATTTACTTGAATTTAGGATTTCATATTAACTGGTAACTTCTTTTTTTTTTCTTTTCTTTCTTTTTTTTTTATTGTCCATAATGAGTTACATTGTTTAGTGTGCCATCAATGAGTTGTTATCCCCAATGCCTCATTGCCCCCCCTCCCCATCCCCAGTCAGCTGGATATCCTCCTCTGTGGGCCTTCTGGATCAGTCTTTGTGGTAGGGGACCATGGATAGCCTAGTCTTCAGCCGGGTTCTCATGACCCAAGTGTGTTGTTACTGAGGGGTGCCATGCCTCTGATATTCTCCCCCACCATGGCTCTCACAATCTTTCCGCCCCCTCTTCCACTCAGTTCCCTGAGTCGTGGTGGGTGAGTATTAAGGCTGCTTTAATATTGTGAGCTTAGGGGTTTTTGTGTCAAGATTCGTTGGTTTCTGTCTCACAGGCTTATCCTTCATTGATTAAATGGCTGTGGCTGTGGGTCCCTTGTTCATCCCGTCATTCTCTGCAGGGTTCCATATGGATCCTCAACGATATGACTGTGGTGGCTCATCTCTTGCCAGGATCTCAGCTTTCTGCCTGTGGTCGGTTGGTAGGGTTATATGGGCCACAGCTCTCACTGCATCCTGAAAAATACAAATACAATCTCCATCGGAGAGTGAGGTCAGTATAGGTTAACATATATACACAATTCTGGATTATCTAGATTCTATTTTTAGTAGCCTCCCTGTCAGTCGCTAGCATAGTGCATCTTTTCTTGGGAGCCTAAGAGTATGGGATCCGGTGCATATCGCCCTGAATCCCCAGTTCCAACTAGTAACTTCTAAGGTTGAATCAAATGAATATATTTTCAATAGTGTACTTTCAAGAGGATAAAAAGTTCAAGATGATTGTATATTTCAAAGTAGCAACTATTTATTCTATATCAGCTTCTAGCACATAAAAACACTTTTTCTAAAAATACAGTTCACATTATCAGTTTTCCCATTAACCTCTCTTAATATGTTTGTAGTTGAGTCCTGTGCTGAGCGCCCACAGAAGGATACGCTAGGAAGGCAGTCTCCTCCCCATGCTCATCTTCAAGCTTAACTCAATAGAGCCTGTCCAGAATTGAGAACCCAAAGATTAAAAGTTATATAGAAAGTCAAAGGACCCAGAGTAAAAAATAATCTTGACAAAGAAGACAGGGCTGGGGAGATGGTTCATCAGTTAAAGGTTCTTGCTTGAAAAGCCTGATGGCCCAGTTTCAATGGGGAATACCCATGTAAACCCAGGTGCACAAACTGGTACGTGCATCTGGAATTCATTTGCAGTGACAAGTGCTCGTTTTCTCGCTCTCTCATAAATAATTTTTTACAAAAGAAGTACAAATTTGGAGAATTCTTTATAATTTCAGAACTTAAAACAGTGTGGTATTGGTATATTAGATACATACATACATACATACATACATACATACATACATACATACATACATACATGCATATGAATGAAATAGAGTCCAGAATAAATCCAAAGAAAGAAAATGGAAAAAGATTTCTTTTAAATATTTTTATTTATTTGCATGTGCATCTGCACATAGGTGTCAAGGTCTCTTGGTGCTTCAAAAGGAATGCCTGTCTGGCTATCTATGGGTGCTGAGGAATTGGACCCAGGCTGACAGGCTTTGCGAGCAAGTACCTTTAACAACTGAGCCATCTTCCCCAACCCCAAAAATTGTCCTTTTAACCAATATTTTCAAAATGGTTGGACATATATACACATTCAAGTACTGGTCACTTGACCCTTTTCTTGTGTCGTGCACAGAGATTAACTCTGAAACCACCACAGACTAAATTTAAGAGCTGAAATTATAGTACTCAGAGGTGGAGGCAGTCCAGTGGATAAAGGACTTGGGCATACACAGGAGGCCAGATCTCCAGGACCTACATGAATGCTGAGTGGCCATGGAGGCCTGCCTACTGTCTCAGCACTTAGGAGGCAGAGGGATCCCACGAGCTAGCTGACCAGCCAGACTAGTCAAATCAGTGAGCTGTATGTTCAAGTGAGAGAGCCTACCCCAGGAATAAGGAAGAGAGTGATCGAGGAAGACCCATATACACATATTGTCAATCTCTTGCCTCCATAAACATGTGCACCCACACACATATGAGCATGCTTACGCACACATACTTACACACACAAAAATCCTGTAGTGCTCTTAGAAATCTTATTAGAAGAACATATGGAGTATTTTATTCTTTAGGGTTATGCAGTGACAAAGTATTTTGAACTATATTTGATTTGTTTAAGAATTTTTTTAATGTTTTATTTATTTCCTTGAGAGAGAATGAGAGAGAACAGCCATGCCAGCTACTCTTACCACTGCAGAATAACTCCAGAGGCATTTGCCACTTTGTTCATCTGGCTTTACATGGGTATTCGGGAATCAAACCTGGGCCATCAGGCTTTGCAGGCAAGCACCTTTAACTGCTGAGTTATCTCTCCAGCCCATGTATGAATTTTTAAAGCTTGTATCCATGTAACTAGAATTCATCGTGTTAAGCAAAATAAACCAGAATCAAGAAAAACTTACTTCATGTTTTTCTCACATTTGAAAACTAGAATTAAAACTACATATTTATTTGCATATGTAAAAGAACTTGTATCCAGAATAAGTAAAACATACCACGGTAGTAAAAGGGCCCATCTTTATCTTATTTCCTTTCTTTCATTCATTATCAGCTCTGTTCCCATACTTTTATCCTTCGCTTCCTGTGCTCTGAATACCATTTTTGAAATTTTTCCCAGATCACAGTATTCCTCCTAATGACTAGTCTTTGCTTACGACTCATTTCCTTTAGCCTTTTTACAATATTTGACAACACCGCTTACTCATACTCCATTAGTCCTGAAAAAATGTACTAAGAGCTAGTTCTTTTTCATATGCTCTTCTTCTGTGTCTACTTCTAGTTGCTCTCCAAACCTGTGTCTGGATTGCCTAATTTGCTATCTATCACTCATTTTCTGGAATATTGTACCACAATTATAGTCTAAATGTAGATTGTAAATAGATAAAATCACATAGCAGCACAGGTGTTCACTTCTTGACTTGCTGATCTCTACCATGATGCAATGTGTTCAGCATTCTCGTGACATCAGTCTGAATTGAATATCAGTGGTCTCTGCTTTCTCCAAATGTCATTGACCAGTTTACCATCTCTCTTGTCAATTTGAGGTCCACACTCCTGCTTGCTCATTCTCTCTTTCTGGGACCCAAATTTAGAAGACTCAGGAGATGAGGGTTCTTGTTACCATTTTTTTTTTTTTTTTTTTTTTTGTGTGTGTGTGTGTGTGTGTGTGTGTGTGTGTGTGTGGTTTATAGTGGTTTATAGATCTAAGATGAATTCCTAAAAAGTAATCTTTGGCTCCTCCTTCCCTCCTCAGCAATTTCATCTACTACACCAGTTACCAAGTTTATTCCATTCTTTTTTTATAATTTTCTTTCTCAAATTTCTCCCTTTGAAGGGAAAAACTAACTCGTCAGCTTCTGTCTGGGTTGTCATTATCCCCAATCTTAGTTATGTTCAGCAATCTCTTGAGAGATCTTCCAACTTTGGCTCTTTCCTACTGTACCCAACTCAGCCCTGACAAACATCCTGTTTCAAAGCTTCATTTCTGCCCTTCACAGTTTAGAAGCTTGTACATATTAAGGAACTATTTCTTTACCTTAGCTCTTAAGGCCCTTAACACTGTTAATTTTTATCTATCCCTTCAATTAGACTCTTAACTTCCTTCCCTGTCTCATGATTACTCTTCCTACTATACCTGTACTGGATATGTGCTCAGCTTGCTACCTTTCCTTGTGATTCTTGTCTGGTAAATATATCTGACATTTATCTATCCACCTTGTCTCAGCATCTCCTTAAAATATTCATGTATACACAGACTTGCTATATCCTGAATTTGTAGTGAAAGTATTTGTTCTATTTATTTGGCAATTGTTCCTATATTATCTTGTGATGCTTCTTGTATATTTGATCCATGTTGATATTTCCTTTGAAATTTATTTAACTTTTTCTTAAGATGTATCTTGACAGAATATTTTTGTCTATCCATGCATGCATCAGTTGGGGACGGGGATGCCAGGGTCTCTTGCCAGTCAAACACCATACTCATGTGTCTCTTCAAGTACATCTAGTTTGATGTGGGTTTATGTGCTAGGGAATCAAACTTGGGCTAGCCTGCTGTTGCAGTCAGCTTTCTTGTTGCTGCGCAGAAAGAACCCAAGCAAAAACGGCTTGTGGAGGAATGGGTTTATTTGGCTTACGGACTCGAGGGGAGACTCCATTCTGGCAGGGAAAACGATGGCATGAGCAGAGGGCTGGACATCACCTCTGCCACAGCAAACAGCGGCAGGAAGGTGTGCCAAACTCTGGCAAGGGGA
>PVHP010010092.1:0-48641 GCA_004024765.1 Zapus hudsonius | reverse complement strand
GCCAGGAGAATCCCTCCTGAAATCACAGGCTAGCTCAGCTCTGATGTGCCAAGGTCAACAAGAGATACAGCCTCAAATAAAGTGAGCTATAAGGATTGTCATTTAAGGTTATCCTCTACATTCACACCAAAAACAGAAAGAAGAAAGAAAGAAAGAAAGAAAGAAAGAAAGAAAGAAAGAAAGAAAGAAAGAAAGAAAGAAAGAAAGAAAGAAAGAAAGAAAGTTGGTGTTTTTCAGGATGCAAACAAGAGAGCTGTGGCCCATCTAACCCTACCAACCAACCGTAGGCCTATGGCTGAGATCCTGGCAAAAGAGGAGCCACCACAGTCATATCGGGGAGGATCAATAGGGAACCCAGCAGACAATGACAGATGAACAAGGGACCTATAACCACAGTCATTCAATCAACACAGGATAGGCCATTGAGACAGGAACCAAGGATTTTTCGACACAAGAACCCCTAAGCTCGCAACATTAAAGCAGCCTTATTACTCACCCACCACGACTTAGGGAACTGAGTGGAAGAGGGGGCGGAAAGATTGTGAGAACCGTGGTGGGGGAGATGGTCAAGAGGCATGGCACCCATCAGTAACAACACACTTGGGCCAGGAAGACCGGGATGAGTACTAAGATATACAGGATCCCTTGCCACAAGGACTAATACAGACAGCCCACAAAGGAGGATATACAACTGATCAGGGATGGGGAGGGGGGAAATTGGGGAATTCAGGATAACAACGCATTGATTGCCCACTAAATAATGTAACTCATTATGGACAATAAATATATATTTTAAAAAATGTAGTAAAATACACATAACATAAAGAAAGAAAGATAGAAACAAACAAAGAAAGAAAGAAAGAACAAAGGAACGAAGGAAGGAAGAAAGACGAGAAAAAGGAGGAAGGAAAGACAGAGAAAGAAAGAAACTGGTAATTGATGAGCTGGATGTTCTTCCTCCTTCATTGTATTGGAACTTTCAGTCTAGCTGCCAGGTATTATTATACATGCTCATAAAAAATGAAAGGCCTTCACTACAGAGATGCAGCATGATAGTCACCACACACTGGACTTTTGAGTTGCTCTAGTTGTTCTTCATTAAAAGATTAATTCAATCGTTTTTTCAAGGACACTTGTGTGAAACTTAATGAAAATGTATTCTATCTGTATTTTAACACCAAGGGATTTAAAGACAAAAGTCATTGAAGCTTTGCCCTTCCTGAGCCCTGTCAACCAAACTCATTGTTTATTGGTGGGTGTTTGTTTTCTAAGATTTGGAATCAAAGCAATTACAGGTGGAATTTCAAATCTTAGTATCAAACAAGTATCAGGGAAGTGCTAGAAGAATGTGTTATGCTACAAAGAGTATCGATCAAAGTGGAATGCTGGATATCCTCAGAAATGAAGATTAAAATGAGTGCTAGGGAGATGAGTGGTTAAAAGTACTTCCATGCAGAATCTGCCTGCCTATGTTCAATTCCCCAGCGTGGAACGCCAGATACACAAAGTGGCAGAGTGTAAACACAAAGGGAAATCTGTGTGCAAAGAGGGAGAGAAGTCACACCAAACACAGCAGAAACGAAAATTCTGTTTTATAAGTCTTCTGGTCTCTAGCATTTTGTTAAAGCAGTCCTAGCAAAGAGGTGCATCAGAATTTATGGAAAACATTATTTGATTGGAACCACAGCCAAAAAGAATCTCCAAATTGTGAAAACCTTTCATCCTGAACTTTTCTCCTGAAAGAAGCACAATGTCTGCAATTCATTAGAGTCCTTCTGTATTTGAAATTCACCTTGAAAAGCAGAGCTTAGGTACACAGTTTCCGTGTATTCAGTCTAAGTGGCAAAGTAGGGCCTGATGTAGATCTCCAAGGTTTCAGGGGCTCATATATTCTATCTGACTCATCACTACAGCACTAATCACTTATGAGACCTTGGCTACCTGTTCCATGACCATTAGACCAAGAATGCTCAGCCCATGGTATTTCTTAAGTACAAGACATCAGTGAGGACATCCCAAAGGGTTCAGAGACCAATGCTGCCCTCTCATGAAGCTCTGATGCTGATAGATAATTTTGGGAACTGCTCCTGTTACATATGTGTTAAAGAATCAACAGATTTGGTTAAGAAAAAATAACATATCTACTCTATAGTGGTTTCATGATTTCTACATCTGCCCTTTAAGAATTAATGGGGCTTTCTGCTTTATGTCACTGTTTCACGCAATTTGAATGTGGAATTAAGCTATCTCTTCCTTCAACCACATTCTCATTTGATTTTGACGGTAAAACTCCAGAGAAGTCTGTAAAAGCTTACCCACAAACATCATTAATTGTCTGCTTACTACCAAATATAAGAAGTCATCATTTATATGTTTTCTATTTATTTGAATGTGCAAACAGGTCGCTTTGATGGCTACCAATCCGGTGTCTCACATAGAAGGAAAGGCTACTGAATATGACACACAGAACAGAAGAGAGCCGAGAGGGAAGACTGCACTCTAAGTGGAAATCATTGGAACACATGACAGTCTAAGCCACAAATAAGGACAAGAAGTTTGTGAACAGTAGAAGATGCAGTCAAAGATGATGGAGGGGCTGGAGAGATGGCTCAGCGGTTAAGGCACTTGCCTCCAGTGCCTAAGACCCGGGGTTCAATTCCCCAGGACCCACATAAGCCAGACCCACAAGGTGGTGGCCCTGGTCTCTCTCTCTCTCTCTCTCTCTCTCTCTCTCTCTCTCTCTCTCTCTCTCTCTCTCTCTCTCTCTCTCTCTCTCTCTCTCCTTGAAAATGAATAAATAAAAATATTTTAAAAAGATGATGGAGTGTGGAATGATAGTTCCTCCATTCACATAACTACTGAAAGGCACTTTGCTAAAAAAAAAGTTGGTGAAACTGTATTGAATTTTTCCTAAAGTAAGAAAACATACAGCAAATATGTTCAAAGACAATCAAAAGACTCTAAATCATTGCTGAGAAATAGACAAAGAAATATCAACCAAAAATAATTAAGATAAAATTTAAAAGAAGACAGGCTAGAGAGATGGCTCAGCATCTAAGCAGCATGCCTTCAAAGCTTAAGTTCCCAGGTTCAATTCCCCAGTACCCACATAAAACCAGATGCACATGCATCTGGAGTTCATTTGCGAAAGCTGGAGACCCTGCCACACCCATTCTCTCTGCTCTCTATCTTTCTGTGCTTGTAAATAAATAAATAAATAAATAAATAAATAAATAAATAAATAATATTTTAAAAATTTGAAGAAGAAATGAAAAAAGATTGAAACCTGATTACTATTAAAACTATTGAATAAATAATACAATCCTAAGACTAACCCTAAAACTTATTACTTTTTGTTAGATACAATACTGTTTTTGAATAACTTTAAATAAACCTCTTATTAAAAACTTTCAAAATAGCATAGCTTCGAGCCTTGGGCTGCTTTTACTAAAGAAAGAACTCTATAACTTCACTAATTTTTCCTGCTTAGAATTCTTGAATGCTAGGTGGTCAGTATAGATTTCAAAATAGTTAAGAAAACATGAAAACTCCTATTTCCCATTAAAGAATAAAAACGTGCTTTAAGTTGTCTGGATTTCATGAAGTCTAGCCTGCAGGTATAGAATTGGTATGTGCTAGGGGCCACAATTTGTTTGAACTTGGCAGTCTTTATTGCCCATTTTAATTAATTTTCTTTGTCACATTCCATATATTTCCTTTACTGCATTCAAGGGACTACACAGAGGTGCCCCAGGGTGGCTAATTTAACACCTGAAAATTCCATTATTTTTTTCTGTGTCTCAGATTGACTAGTGGGCAATGTTGTGCATGAATGTGGCATAGCAAATTCCCATAGCAGGCATTCTATTTCAAATAGGTATGCATTAAAACCTTTTAATAGGGACAGCATATTTCCTTTGAAGTTCCTGGGCAGGACCTCCTGTAATTCCAGGGCTGCTTTTATTTAGCCAGAACATATAACTACTCCAGTGTTTGTTCTCTGCTCAGATCTCATTAGTATGGTGTTTGCATTCACTACTTAGGTAATGATGAAGAGTTTTTCTATTTGAATACTGCCGCTGGGAATATATCATGTGAGCATGTACATGGTTTGATTGGAAATTCCCTGTGTTGTTATGGCAGACTAAGAGACAGAAAAAAATGAAGACATAATATGTCACACTTAGGTTAAATCCAAAATTATAATTCAAGGATATGATCCTTTGGGGGAAATCACATAATAGCCCCTCAATTTCCTTAGCTATAAAAGAAGGAATATAACAATGTTTTGTTCATTCAATTAGTATATAAATTAGAAGGCACCTAGAAAACTGTAAAGCAATATTGCATGCTTTTCATGGAGGAAATCATTATAGCATGTGTTGTAAAGTGTAGGGACGTTATATGGAAATTCATGAGTATGTACAGTGATCACATATCTATTAGATACAATTTTAAATCACTTTGTCTTCAGCTCCTCTCCAGCACTTCCTAGCTACTTGACTTCTATCAGCCTCAGTATTTCCTACTCATTAAAAATAATAAAAAAGGAAACCCTTCTCATGATTGTTCGTGAAACATAAGTGAAATACATACATGAAGCATCTTAAATTCATTATAGAGTATGGGTTCAATTAATGATTTCCATCTTGTTCCTTCCATGATGTGATACACATGTATGTAATCTTCATTGCCACCTTGAGTAGATTGAAGTGAGGTGGAAACATCTGCTCTGAATGTGGGAAATACCATCACATGAACTTGGATACAGAACTAAATAGATATGAGAAAAGACCTGAGCATCAGTATTCATCTCTCTGCTTCCTGACAACTGGTCTGAGGTAATCAGCCATTTTGCCCTCCAGGAACCACGCTTTCTTTTCCTCTATGATGGACTGCTATAACCTTGAGCCAAAATAAAAGTTTCCCTCCTTACGTTCTTTTTTTGTCAGGTATTTTACCACAGCAATGGAAAAGAAGTAATTAATATTGATGCTATTTGGGACAGGGTTCTCTTCCGAGCTCTTGCACTTATGTCAGCCTGTGTAAAGTGGCAGAAGTTCCTCCTCATTAAGTTATCGGTGACTTCAGAATTTGGAAAGTTTATGTCTTAACTTTTTTATATAATGCTTTAGAAAATCCAGCTTTCAGGGTTCATGGAATTCTCATCACGATAGTAGAAGTTCTATCACTGTTTTTGAACTAGAACTTTGTATAACTGTAAACCAATGTTTGTCTTCTGAGAAGGAGGGCAGGAGAAAATAGCTTAATATAATTATGTAGTCTGACAAAATATAAAAATATGTAAATTAGCTGAATCAGGTATCTTAGAACCCTGAAATTGTTAATATATAAATAAGAAGTGGCTAAATACACTAATTATGGAAAAAAGAAAATATAAGAAGATTTAAGCAGATGGGTGTGATGGAAAGTGACCTACAATAGCCATTGTAAGGCATATAATAGAATCAGGGCAGTGGGGTAGGTCATAAATCTTTGGGAGCCAGGGATAGAATGTGGTGGTTTGAATATATGGCCCCATAGATTCAGGCTGGCCACTAGAGTTTTCAGTGGGCAGAACCCCACTGAGGAAGAGATTATCACTGGGGGCAGGTCTTGAGTCTAGACCTAAAGTTTGTTAAGATTAGTTTGAGCTCTGTATGTTTGGTGGTGCTAACTGTTGATGGTATCTGTCTGATTGGATTCATGGAAACAATCCAGTTTCTTCTGCCATTGATGGTGTTTGCCTGGAATTTATCATCCTAAAAGAAACCCCTTCCTCCCATAAGTTGCTTCTGGTCAGGTGTTTGTCCAATAAATGTGCAGCTGACTGTAACAGTCTGCATCCAAATATCTTCTCAGGACATACTTGCTTTCTCATCATTACCTTTGACCACATCTCTTTTTACTTACACAGGAAAAAATGGGAGCAAGCAATGTCTCCACAATTTTAAATACAGTTCTGATCACATCCATATCTAATAGAGGTAGTCCTTTAAAATAAAGAAAACCACCACATCCATATTAATAATATTTTATGTGTGATACAGAAGCAAGTTGTAAAAAATGAACCCCTCTCTATAAAAAAGTGTGGCAATAAACTAAATGAGGTTAAAGAGGATAATTTTATTTTTAACTTTGAAACAATGGATTGGGGCATAATTATGAAACCATTAGCAATGATTTCAAACTCTGTTTTCCTTTTCATTGCTGAAGATTCAATATTCTGACCTGGACCTATGATTCACATTATATTTCTACTCATCTAAACAAAAAATAGAATCCCATTAAGTAAATACAGTAGCACACATATATTTAGACACCTTCCTAATTCTCCCATGCTCATAGAGAAAAGTCCCATTCATTTTTGTAGTGTGTTTACACACCCACACACACACACCCACACACACATATATAGCTCTATCTATATTTATTTCAATTAAATGTTAATAATGTATATATGAAAGCAACTTTCATGCATTATAAAACAGATTACATGTTAACATCTTTATTTTTTATTCTTTTTTCTCTGGAGAGCCCTACATGTATATTAACATATACTTAGTATTCAATTCAACCTAATATATATGCTACAAAAATAATTATTAGGGATTTGAATGAAATTATCTATGTTATCTTCATAAGTAGGTGCCAGTAATATAAATAATTAACATTTGTACTAGTGTCTTTCTTTGCGTGAATAAATACTGTTCCTAATTTTTATGTCTCATGCATGATTCACATTTAATCAAGACAAGTTTTTGTTTTTCTATGTTTGACATGTTAGTACAAGAGCATAATGTATTTATAACTTATTTATAACTCAATCCCTCAAATGATCTGCTCTTATCTCCCTGCTCCTCCCACTGAAACCCTTCTTCTACATACCTTCTACCCTTCTAGTTCTTTCTTTGTTTGTTTTTCATTTTATTTTTCCAGGTTGGGTCTTGCTCTAGTCCAGGCTGACCTGGAATTCACTATGTATTCTAATGGTGGCCTTGAAATCATGGCAATCCTCCCACCTCTGCCTCACCAATGCTGGGATTAAAGGAGTGCACCACTATGTCCGTTGGCATGTTTTTTGGTTTTTTTTAGATCCATTAATTTATGGGAATGAATATAGATAGAATGTTATTTACTGTAGTATTGTATGACAGTTTTCCATTGGGCATTATCATGAGGCTATAATGGGGGACGGTAGTAACAGTGGGGTGAATACCTGAAGTTTCATTCACTGTATTTATCCCAGAGTTCATATCTCAGCATGCCAAAGAATTGGACAAGCCTAAATAGAGAGCATTTCACACACATTAATTTACATCAGAGTAAATTCAGAGGATATGGGAGTGGAATTATGGAAAGTAACTGTCGTAGTCAGCCACATGCCAATGGGATGAATCTTCAAACCAGGCACAATTTGGGGGAGGAAAATATTTATTGAAACTACAGATTGAGCGGAAGTTCCTTAACAGTGAAAGAGGCTGGCCCTCTTTCACAGGTCCAGGCAGAGAGAAAAACCCATCACACCACACACACAAAACAGTAAACAGGCAGGAGGTGGGGCAAGGAGAGAATTTCTTTCCATTTATATAGCTTAGGGTGGGTCTTGCAACCCTTCCCCAGACTTAATGGCTTCCCTAGTCTCTGGAATTTCCTTCCTGCACTGCCCACACAGGAAAGGATGTTTATTTCCAGCTTCTTTGAGGTTCTTTACATCCTGCATCTTGCTGAGAGTTTGCCTTCCTGTGAACATCTTCAGAGACCCACTCAAGATAATTAAAAAGATCAAGCTAACAACAAAACCTAACCATCACAGTAACCCATATCTTATTTAAAAGGAAATGAGATGTTACAGAGATCTACAGCCACTAGAGTGGAGAAAACACATGGGAGAGATTTTAACAACATGCATATAAATCTGTACTCGTAAGAGAAACAGCAAAAAGAAGGAAAGATATCAGAGGACTCCCATCATGAGAAAGAGATGTTCATATGGGAAAGAACACTAGCCCCTCACCCAGTCCCTGGAGAGTCAGAGGTCCTCTGCTAGCCAGGCATGTGAGGAAGAGAGGAGAATTTTCTGTTCCAGTGAATATTCCCTGGCCAGGTGAGCAGAGAGAAAGCTGGTTGGTCTATATACCTCCCACGCAAGAGGAGCAGGTCAGGCATGGAATATGTGGAACTTGCCTAAAAGAAGGAGTTAACTGTCACAATCCCCCCCCCTGAATAAATAACCCTAACTACCAGAAAAAAAAAGTACATACATGTTTCTAAGAAAAAGCAATCAAGAATACACATTTTCATCCTGCAGGAGGCAGGGCAAAGCTCCAACTGGGGAGGGGTTCAGGAGGAACATGGCTTGTCTCTTAAATTCCCACAAAGCCATCTTAAGTAAAGAATGCTTTGGTCAGGTAACTATGGCCACTTCGGAACCTAAAAATATGGTGGTAAGAAGTTGTAGCTATGGTAATGGAGCTATTGACATCTCCCTGGTGGATGGAGGAGGGAAGTTACAGCAACCCCCCCTCCCCAACTCTCCTCCCCAAACTCCCTGTCCCTACCAGCTGCAAGTGATCTTGGAAAAGGCAAGATTATATTGGAGGTAGAAGGTTAACTAGAATTGGGAATTCATGATTCGGCTTTCATGAGGTCACCCTCCAGGATGGGATGGGACTTTTATGGTGATGCCGCTGTACTTGAGTTATCCATACCCCTGTAAGTAACCCTCGTGTATACTCTGTAAGTAACAACAATTAACTCATTGGGTAATTGTTTCAAAGGAGAAATGTTTTTCTTATGACATGTGGTCTGGTTATCTGGCCAGTAGCTACACTGCTGATGAAGCTTATATAGCAACCATTAGCTGTCATTACTATTGTGGGAAGTCTGGGGTCGCCTGGATGCGTTCTCCATCAATGGTGAATTATTAACAGGCTCAACCTTGTGCTGGAAACTATAGCTACTGTTATTTCCTGAGCCTAACAACCAACTCTTTTCCAGAAGACATTTTGCAGTGCTCCACATCCTCCTGCCCGTATATTCTCCCCCCCCCCCACATCAACAAGAGTCTTTGAGTCTTGAAGGTTGGAGGGTAGTTTAGGTATTTGGTTGAAGCTGAGCACACAGCAGCCACTTATTATATTGCCTGCTATGTATTTCTCTTCTTGCTACTTCCCTTTAGAGAAAAATAAAAAACCTTCGGTGATTGAGGCTTTAAGCAGCTACTAGTATACGGGAACAAATATAATTATCAAGTCTGGGTCCGTGGGTTAGTTAGGGAGTCGCAGCACGCATCAACTCCCTGTTCGCCCATGGGGCTGGGTGAGCAGAGGCTTGGAATAGCTGTGAGCCAAACAAGAGATGAGGACTCTCAGGAGAACATAGCAGTGGGCAGTTTTCATTTTATTGTATAGATAGCAGTTGTTTATATAGAGAAAAGTCAGAGGTTGAAGCATAGGAAGCAAGATCTGTGAGCATCTCATGAGTTTGATTGGTAGGGGCCAGTATTCTTTGGATACCTATTTTGCATAGATAAATTGAGGGGGCTACATGACTATACATGGATACAGACATGGATAGAATGGTGATGTCAGCAGAGGAAATGTAACCTTATTGTTTAAGCTTGTTATTGCAGCTGGACTAAGTTTAGGCCTTGAGTTGCCTGCTTATCTCAGGGCACAGCTGTGGCCTGCCTGGGGGCTGGAATGTTCAGGATTGCTAAGATTTATAGGGGCCCTCAGACTTTGCCTCAACTTCCTTATCAGAAGGAGACAGTCCCAGAAGCCTGCCAGACTCAGCAAAACCCTACATCCTCCATGCCCCTTTTAGCAGGGTCCCACAATCAAGAAAGCAATTTGGCATGCTGTGCGATAGCATAACCACGTAGTAGCTTCTTGACAGGGTCAACGTTCATGGTCATACACTTTTGGCAGGTAGATTGTATTTGGTGTGAAATCCATTCTGTGGAGTGAGCTTCACATCCCATCAAAAAAGCAGTTCATTTATTCCAGAATATTCATGTCACTATTGCACTAATGTGCATATCCTAACTGGCATCTTGATTGTGGAATACATAGGTTCCACAGGTGGATAGGACTATTGATGGATTTTCTTTCCTAGTTTTTTATCAAGACAAAAGATATGTGAAAAATCCATATGGAAACCTACTGTTTGGTTAGGAATTAAAATATTTTAAAAATCGACAAGTTTCATTAATTTTACATGACACATTTTAATGTCTGTAATTTGTTTCCTTGTTTATTGTTTTAGGCCAAATATATTCACTACTATGGGCCAAACATGTCTTCAAATAGTCTAAGTTTTAAAACATAAATATTTTATTCTTCAATTTATCTTTACATTTCATTATATTCTTTCTGTATTTTAATCATTTTTTATTTAGTTTATTGTCATCTATGTACATATTTGTTTCTCATTGTATTAGAGTGATTGAATTACATCTCTGTGTTGAGTAGAATTATAGAAAACTCAATCATTGAGTTTAAAGAACCAAATGCCTTAACTCAGATTTTATAAGCAATCTCCCTATGCAGATTTAACTCCATTCGATTCATCATCTCTAATATTTTGTGACTTTTCTATTGCACTGTTCTTTATGTGATTTCATGTGATTACTCAAGTTTTCTAATAATATGAAGTACTTATTGAGAAAAAAAAAATCCTAGGTCAACAACTTACACCATGGGAACCTTTGGCCAGCACATACGGAGAAACAGTGCTGTGATTTTTGTAGTGGTAATTACTGCATGTTTCTTTTTGAGAGGATTTGCAACTAAACCACAACTATGTATCTACTGGTGGATGCATTTCTTTTCAGAAAAAGTATGGCTCCCTAATTTCTCATTCATAAGTAAATTACCATTTACCTGTTTATAGAGCAGTGTGATTCATAATTGTAACTCTATATATTTTAAGAAAACTTCTTGACTTGGGAAGATTACTAAGAACACATAAAAAGTTGAGTGAGGCTATGCATATCTGTAACCCCCGTCAGTGGAGGAGGGGGAGGAGATGGGCATCACTGGGGCTCATTGATAAACAGCATCTCCCGGTTGAGAGAGAGACCCCATCTCAAGGAGATAACAACATGTGAGATGAGAAAATAACACTCAATATCCTACCCCTGGGTTCTGCATAGACATGCATGGGGCCCACATACATGTACACACCTCATATCCCATGCACCATAACCATACACGCACACATGTACACACACACACACACACACACACACACACAAACACATGACAAGGCAATGTTCCTGACTTTAGAGTACTCAGTAAATTCTGAATAAATGAAAGTGTAATTAAATGAATGAACAGCCATTAACATTTCAGTTAGAGACTTTCAAGGATCTTGTCTAGAGTCTGTTTTGCTTAGTACTTCCCATAGATTTATTTTAGAACTATTTCACTTCTTTCGGTTAGAATGTCAGGTATTTGATAAGAAAGATGAAATGGAGCAGCATGCTAATATTCTTTAACATTTCACCAGGAATAAATAACTTTTGATGACATCTGTGTAAATTCCCTATAGATAAAGAACATACAAACTTCTACAAGGAAAAGGGAAGATGAGGAGAAACTGTTGAATCCCTGGCATTTACTTATAAAGGTACAGAAAACATTTGTTACTCCCCAGTATTCTAATTCATGTCGATTTAATAAGTTCCTTTTTTCGTCTATGCCTATCATCTGAAATTTCCTCATACAAACATTCAATATACAATTCAAGTATTATATCTAAAGGCAGTGTAATTCATACTATCCAGAGAATTGTTGAGTTATTTTCTAGTCCTTTCCTTTTCTACTACAGTCTGATAAGATTCAAATTATAATTTAAATTTATTTTACATATTTTAATACTGCCATTGTATTTAATCTTCCTTATTTTTTTAGTCAAAAGAATGAAACTTAATGACTCAAAAGTCTTCTTTGAAATGAACTAAGATATTTGAGCATCAGAACTTTATCTTGAAGTCAATGTTTGGGCTATGCCTGAATGGATCTTAGCAGAAACAAAAAGTGTGAATGAGTAACATGTTTTTCCAAGAAATAACAAGCATTTACAGGATTGCAGAATTAGACTCGAGAATTTTCCAAGAAATAGTATGTGTTTTCAGGTTTGCAAACTTTGATTTCACAGTCATCTGAGACCCACAACACAGCAAGAGCCAAAAAGTTCTTAAAACTCATTAAACAAGGCTGAAGCAACATGTATTTTATATTTCAACAAATATTGTTTAAAGCCCAATTTCCTTAGGTAGTCCTTTTTGACTCTGCTTCTCATACTATAAAATGATCTTAAGTTCATATATTAATATCAACTTTTAGAAACATCATAGATGAGACGTAAAACCTCCAATATACTACAATTCTTATACATTAAAAATCCCCAGTATAATAATAAACATTGATTGCAATCCAATTATAATGAAAGCATGTGAGAATAATCAAAATCTATATACCAACCTTTTTACTGAGAGCTATAAACGTGCTCTTTTAAAAATTTATACCTTGAAAGATATAACATATTGCTCCATTTAAAAAAAATAATTTTATGTGCAAAGAGTGGGAGAGAGACAGAAAGAGAAAGAGAGAGATTGGTCCACCAGGTCCTCCAGCTGCTGCAAACAAGCTTCAGATTTACATGGGAACTGGGGAATCAAACCTGTGTAGCACAGGTTGTTAGGCTTTGCAGACACATACCACAACATCTGTCAGCCCCTGTTAAATTGTTTTGAAAAGAGATATTTAGCTCTAGGTAATCAAGTGATTTACACAAGACCCTAGTCTTTTTCAGAGGGGAATGTTTCTCTGTGTCAATTTTTTTTAATCATCTATATTTTCCATGTTTTTTTTATATGTTTATCTTGTTTCCTGTAGCAGTTAACAGGGGATTGCAGGTAATGGGAGTGTCACGTCTACCCAAGGAATGGGGAATAAGCCATCTGAATGAGCTAGCTCTGAACACCCAAAGGTATGCACTGATAAACCTCAACACCAGCCCTAGCAGTAACACCTCCTCTAGTAAGGCTCCACCTCCCACAGGCTCCATCCACTTGAGAGTAAGTAGGAAGTTTAATCACAAACACGTGAGGCAACAGAGAAACATTTTACATTCAGACCACCACATCTATTAACTCAATTTCTCCTTACAAAGTGTTAATTTTATAGAGGCCAAAGCCAAAATGTTTGGCGTAGAAATTCTGTCATTTCCCTGCTACCAACTATAAAGCAAGATTCATAGGCTGAACACTTTATAAACATAATGACAATTGAATTAGTAAGATGGGGTCCAGGAAGAAAAAAAAAAACTGAATCTTGGGCTTGTTGCTATTCAAATCAAAATGTTATAAAATGCATGGCTAAGAGTAAAAAAATGCTAATGTTTTCATTCAGTACAGTAATTCATTCTCATGTAACATGCTTATATCTCTGTATATAACACAAAGAACAGATGCGTTATTCAGGTTTGTTCACATATCATTCTTCTTAGCTGGAAAGGGAAAAGTAATATTAGGAATATGGATCTTTACACTGCCATACAATGCCAGTTTATATCAAATGTAACAAAACTTTTTTATTTCATTGTGTCCGCCACTTCTCACTGTGTAAAGTCTACAATTCAACTTTCATTAGAAAAAAAAAAGTGTGTGGTGACCATAGGAGATCAAAGCCAAATTTCACTGTTATGAAATCACAATAAGGGTTATTAGCATATGATATTTAATGATTAAGGTATTTCTAAGAAATTTTGTGTAATGGTATTTTTGAGAATAAAACAGAAAATACAGATTTCTTCATACAGTTTGGACTCAAGGGAAAAGAATGTATGAAATCTGAGAGATTAAAGGTTCAAAAACAGAAGCAATTGACTATTAATATGGGCACCCTCACTAGGTCACATATCAGAAATAGGTAAGTCATCTAGGTGTGGCTATCTTAACCATGCCAATCTTGCGATGAATGTTTATGTAGGGGAAGTAGAGTTTTAAGGCAATAATTTAGGAGAAATCACGACTTAACATTCTGTTAACATTCTGAAAATAACAGCTGAGGCTCTCTTCTGACATCTTTTGTTCAACTTCAGTGAATATATTTCAATCAGCAATAAGCTTACTGACACTTTTAGCATTTGTATTCTCTCTTCTTCTAGTTCTGAATGTAAAGCTAAGTTCCCATATTTGTATCTTCGTCCTCTGGAATAAGGTAAAATAATTATTTTCCTTTCAAAAAATGGCAGTTGTGCAAATGAAGATATAGGTGAGAGAAGATTTTTTTGTGTTTTTTTTTTAATTTTAGAGATTTTTTTTTCAGCATCCTTACCATCATGAACAACTATTGAAGAATCATTTTGGTTCTTTTTAGTACTTCCACACGATTGTTATGAGATGCTCAGTGTTGGTCATATGTTTTAGAGTAATTTGGACAGAGATGTATGAAAGGAGTTTTTGAAGAGTGACATTTAGATAATGTGGTAATTTTTTAAAAAAAATAATCTTGGCTTATCATGTAGGCCCCAAATGAAACCTATAAGAAAGTGGAGAGATAAACAAGAAACCTATCACCACAGCAAGTCAGATAATCCAGGTTAGCTCAATGGACACAGACACCAACAATAACTAACAAAACCCAAAGAGGGCAGCGGGGAATTGGGGATAACAACTCATTGTTTGCCCACTAAATATTGTAACTCATTATGGACAATAAAATAAAACCCAAATCAGAAGTCGAGAAACACTTAAGATCTCAAAAATAAAGCAGACATAAAACTCACCCACCATGACTCATGGAACTAAGCAAAAGAAGGGGTGGAAAGAATGTAAGAGCCATGGTGGGGGAGAATATCCAGAGACACTGCCCCCATCAGGAACAACACATAAATAGGAGGGTCCTTGCTACCTCTAGAGCAATTCATAAACCCCCTACTTCATGGACTGATCCAGTATGCCCACCTAGAAAGATCCCCAGTGGATTGGGGATGAGGAGGAGGGAAATGCAGGTACCATTATAAGATTTGCTCATACAATGTATCTAATTATTGATAATAAAGATATCTAATAAAAATAAATCTTTGATAAAATCATAGAAATTATTATAAAAAGTAAATCCTTATACTTTAACATTGGCATAAAGTGTCCCTAATCTAGTATTCTGAGAACTAATGTAGCTTTCCTATAATGTTTTCTTATGTTGGCATTGACACTTTCAATATTTGAAACAATAATATGAATTCTATACAAAAAAATGAATCATACTGTATCATTTACAACTTTATCCATGGAAGGCAACAATATTAACTGAGGATTTAATGCCCAGTAAGAAAAACTAGGTTATCACAGTAAAATTTCAATATGTGTTTAAAAGTATGGTTAGGTGCATTCTCCCATTAAATTTAGATGCCTTGTCTTTTACTTAGACTAGAAATAAGGCACTGACATTTAAGGAAACTAATACAAAAAGCAAAATAATTTTATGTAGCATTACACATTAAATAATTGAAATGATTTTCCAACATCAAATCAACATAAATCTAGAAAAAAAATGTGTGATTAAAAATGGAGAGCATCATTTGGTTTCATGACTCATATCATATGTATGTTTCAACAAAACCAACATTTAACACTAAAAATTATGAGCTGTGTATCAAAAACTGATTTAATAACTTATAAACAATAATTTACATATGCTCTAGGAACCCTGTACATAATCTGACATTATAATATATCATTTCTCTTAATCTCACAAATAGTGTAACCAAAGCTAGCAAATGTGATACATTTTTACCAAAAATAACACATTGGTTATTACTTCAATATCAAAATTTCATCTAATACCTCTAATTTGAAGACTGAAAATTTTCTTTGAAGCACTTGGACCTCTGAATTGGATGGACTTTGACATATGGAGAACAGGGTGTCATGATAAGAGTGTTTTAAACAATATACTCAGACAGAGTAAGACATGTCAGGGAAGAAGTGTGGTCCAGTGTTGTGATTGGTATCAGAGACTATCTGACTCTTTGAGGGCATCAAGTTCAGGGGAATTAGTAAGAAGATGGTCTTTTGAAACTTCTGGTGAATCTGTTTCAGAAGTATGATGTCCCCAGAATTAGGATAGCAGGAATTTTAATAGGACCCTGGATGAATAAGATGGAGATGCTGTGAGTATTAACAGATCATGACATTGACCTATATACTTCCAGGACTCAGAATTCTGAAGAAGAAGGATTTTGAATTCAGAGGTACCTGAGCCATATAAGTGAGACATATTAAATATATAAAGATGCAAATTCCTTAATCTGTCAATCAAACTAGATAAATACTAAGGGCAAAAATAGTCATAAGAAATAAAATAATTAATAAAACAGCCAGCAGAGACATGTAGATGCAATATATTTCAATATTAAATATGAACTTAGAAGCTAAGAAGGAAAACATGGAAGGCACACTGGTGAAGTGTCAAAGAGAATTAAGGGTTAAATCTAAACATTACCAATACATGGACAGCAAGAATCCAGTGTTTAGGTAACACTAAAAGTTAAGGATGATAACCTTAACAAAAGTTTGAATAAATGTGTCACCCCATTCCAGGTTTTGTTGGTAAAAGCTCTGGTTTGCCAATGAGGACCTGATGGGTAATAATATGAGCATTGACCATAGATGCTGTGTTTCATTTGCACTGAAGTGCTATGAAAATCCCTCTATGAGATTTTCTATAACCAGCATGTCTGCCTTCAGAGGAGGAGGTAATTTTCTTCAGTACTGTAAGCACTGAGAAGCTCAGGAGTTCTCATGTTCAGATTTGAGTCTTTATACATTTATTAGAACAATGAACTCCTCTCCACAGGCTATGCACACACACCTGCAATTTATGAATGCTGTGTTCACAGAACACTGTGCTTTGACATTTTGGCACTTTCTCTGGGGCATTTGTCTTATTTAGGACCTTTATTTTTGTATTTATTTATTTATATTTTTACTGAACCACCATTTTTTATTTTTATTTTTAATCTTTATTGTCTAAAATTAGATACATTGTATAAGCAAATATTTTGTTGATATTCCCATTTCCCTCCTCCCTGTCCCCAATCCACTGGGTATCCTCCTCGGTGGGCATACTGGATCAATCCATGGGGTAGGGGGTTATGAATAGCACAGGAGGTATCAAGGTTTCCCCCCCTTTATGAATTGTAGCTGAGGGGGTGTAATGTCTCTGAGTAATCTCTCCCACCATGTCTCTTACAATTTTTCTGCCCCCTCTTCCAATCAGTTCCCTGAGTCATGGAGGGTGAGTTTAAAGTCTGTTTTATTGTTGTGAACTTAAGAGTCTCTGTGCTTCTACTTTAAGTTGTGTTGGAAGTCGTTGGTATCTATCTCAATGACTTATCCTGGGATGACTGATTGGCTGTGGCTATAGGTCTCTTGCTTATTCCACCACTGTTTCAAGTGTTTCATTTGGGGTCTACACGACAGGCCTTCGGTGGTTCATCTCTTGCTGGGATATCAGCCTTCCTCCTAAGGCTCATCGGTGGAGTTGTAATGACCACTGCTCTCTCACTGCCTTCTGAAAAATACAAACAGAATCTGGATTAGAGAGTGAGATCAGTAAAGGTTAAACTAAATACACAACCAGTCACACCGGCACAGCCCCAACTCCCCCAGCCCTGGCACTAGCCAGCAAAGCCCCTTTGTGGGCTTGTGGGTTCCCTATACGCAGACCTGCACGGCTCCAGCACACTGTTAAACCCAGCCACTGATCTGAAGACACACACAGTCTCAGATAAACCAAGTGACTGCCTAACTTTCTCCAGGAAACCCAGCACACACCTTGCCCACACCACTGAGGTGAGTAATCCGTAAAGACACCTCCCAACCCTTCCAAGTAGAACCAACATGGGCAGATCACAACTCAAAAAGAACTTAACAGCTGAGAACTACACACCAATTTCCTCAAACCCCAATTTGGAAGTCAGTAGTGTAACTATAAAAGAGAGAGCGCAGATGCAAGCCCAGGATGAGATGACACTAAGCCCAGATCATACTGGCATGGATTTGATGAAGAGGTTAATGATGGAAATGGAAGCAAAAAATTGATAATCACCAAGAAAAGGTACAGAGCCAGCTCACAAGCTTTGCCACCAGGCTGAATACAATTGAGGAGAAAGAGATGAGCTTGAGTAGATCAGTGATTGAATTAAAGGCAAACCAGCAAATAGAACATCTCAAGAATCAGCTAACCAAACTAAGCAAAGACCTAAGCAAATACAAGAGTGGGTATCAGGATACATTAAGTAGGTCAGACTTCGAAATGAAAACACAATTCAACACAAAGATAAAGACAATCCAAAAAGCTGTAGCAGAAAACAAAAACCAAATGGAAGTAATGAAAACCTCTCTAGAATTCCTTTTTATGCCCTTTAAAACATACTTAGTAGTGTCATACTTTTGCATGTGTTGGTATGAATGGGGTGAATGTGTGTGAGCCCTTATGTGTCTATGAATGCATGGCTATAATTTCTCCACTTCAATCTTTGATTCAAGATGTTAGGACACATGTAGAAATCACTAGGTATCCATTGAGCCATAGGGATAACCTGTTACACAGGTTACACCATCCTTCAAGATATTTATGTGGGTTTAGGATCCAAACTCAAGTCATCATGCTTGCCTAGCAAATGCCCCAGACTTTAATGCCATATTTTGAAAGCCTACTTTGAATTTGCAAGTCACAGTAATAGATTTTTCTATTCTGTGCCCAATGAGTAGAATGAAAATTGAAACAATTTATTTAAATGTATTTGTTTCTTCTATGAGATGATATCTTGTACACTGAAGCATAGCAAGTTTTAAAATCAATATTGCTATAACCTAATGGGTTTATTTTTATTTTAAAATATTTTATTTATTGATTTGCAAGAAGAGAGGGGTTAGAGAGCAAAAAAGAATGGGTGTGCCTGGGCCTCCAGTCATGGCAACCAACTCCAGATGTGTGCACCATTTTGTGCAGCCGGCTTTACATGAGTTCTGAATTATCAAAGCTGGGTCCTTAGGCATTGTAGGCAAGCACCTTAACTGCTGAGCCATCACTCTAGCCCACCTAATGGCCTTCTTAAAATGAACCAAAGTGCTTGTGAGTAGAGGTAGGGTAGGAAGAAGATGACAATAATGATGATAGCTTAAAAAGTTCCCCAATTTTGCCAGAGATTTATCAATCAGCATATAACATGTACCATATTTTCTGCCACATTATCAAATTCCTGAAAAACATTGTCTTATTCTTCGGAAATGTGATCTCCTATGTTCTATCTTTCTTGTCCATTTCTGGCTGTTTAGCAGTGTTCCATTCTAAAGGTGCCCTGCACCTGCTGTTCTGGCTTGCTGAGGAGGTTTATAGAGATTGCTCTTTAAATAAATGCATGCTCCTCAGACTGAAAACTCAGCATCACTTCCCCACCTCATTGTGTAAAAATTGGGAAATTTAGGAATCTAATATTCACAGTTAGATCTGTCCATTGTCAGCTCCATCCATTCACTCACACTCTCCACCCATCCAGCCCCATGTGCATTATTATCCTTCCTATCCTAATGTATATGCTTGCAGCATAATATGAGATCTCCATCCTAAAAGCTGACAGGCTTGTCCCTAAGAAAAATTTTAAATGAGAGGCTTAAAGAGATTCAGTATTAAAAATATCTCTGAGATTTATTTCAAAATAATGATACAAGAATCAAAATGTATAACCGAAAGGATATTTTGTGACTGAAACATTGTGATAAATTATCATTGTTGAGTGCATTGCATGTGAAAGTCATTCTCTAGGGAATTTGCATGTATTGATCTTTTAATCATCACAGTAACCTGTAAGGGATTATTCTGTGTTTTTTATTTTCTACAGATGAAGAAATTAAATTTACAGGGGTCAAGGATATGTATTTAGTATCAAAGAACTAAAGCTAGGATTCAGTTTTAAATCCACCTGAGTCAAAGCCTCTGGAACTTTAATGAACACCATATAAGATCAATGCCGGGACTTTCTCACAAAAATATAAATGTGTAGAAATATATAATCTATTCACTTTTCTGTTAACTCATGAAATGATTGTACAGCCATTCCACTATAATGCTTATATTGAAAAGAGATTTGTGTTAATATGAGAGATATAGTTGGGAACAATTTGAGCATAAAAGAAATTTCACATTTATTTATGTGCAATTCAAGCCTTTGAAAAACATTGGTTGAATATAAAAAGTGTCTTCAAGGTCCAGAATGGCAACCAACTCCCAGATGGTAGCATGTGCAATGCTGGTAGGCACTGCATGAGCTGCCAGGGGAAACTAGTCCATGATATTTGGAGTAAGCAGAGACCTCTGATATAAAATTCAGATGGGTGTCATAAGAATGCTGAACACACTACTCTATGGGATAGAACAGCAAGTCAAGAAGTGATCATTTGTGCAATAGTGGCACCAAAAGCTAAGAGGGTAATCAATGGCTTCCAAATTGGCCAATCCTCTCAGTGACACAGAACCCTTAAATGGAAATTGGATCCAGGGCAAAATCCAATGGGGACCAAAAACTTGGACTCCAAATGGAAATCCCCACTTCCAGAGAACTACAGAGAGGATACTCCCTATAGAACCTTGCCAAATTAGCGATGCTTGTCTTAAGTAACCTATACTGATCTCATTCTCTGATGGAGATTCTGTTTGCATTATTCAGAAGGCAGTGAGAGAGCTGTGGTCAATCCAACTTTACCTATGGTGCACATCAAGGCAAGAGATGAACCACTCCGGGCCTATCATGTAGGCCCCAAATGAATCCTTTGAGAGAGTTGGAGGATAAACAAGAGACCTATCATCACAGTAAATCAGATAAAGCAGAATAGGTCATTGAGACAGTAATCAATGATATTCAACACAACCCTAAGCAGAAGTACAGAGACACTGAAGATCTCAACAATAAGCCAAACTTAAAACTCACCCAGCATGTCTCAGGGAACTAAGCGAAGAGGGGTTGGGAAGATTGTAAGAGCCATGGTGGGGGGAGATTATCCAGAGACATTGTCCCCTTCATCAACAATACACAAATGGTGGGAACCTGGCTACCTCCTGAGCCATTCATGACCCCTACCCCAAAGACTGATCCGATATGTCCATGGAGGAGGGCCCCCCCCCGTGCATTTGGGGACAGGGAGGAGGGAAATGTGAGTACCATCATAAAATTTGCTCATTTAATTTATCTAATTAATGATAATAAAGACATCAAAAATTAAAGAAAATATAAAAAGGAAAAAAAAGTGCTGTCAAATCAACCCAATTACATAAAACTGAGCAAAACTCTCCTTCATTCAATGCCTTCCAGCTACCTCAGCTCATGACATGTGCTAGAAGTGTAGTGTTCCCCATCTGATGTTACAAATTTCCCTCTATAACAGTATCCTAACTCATGCATATTTTTCATAAACCACTTAGCTGCTAGCTGACATTCTCATCAACACTAGAGGTTTAAGCAAACGTTCCCTAGAAGGAAATATCTCTCTCTCTCTCTCTCTCTCTCTCTCTCTCTCTCTCTCTCTCTCTCTCTCTCTCTCTCTCTCTGTCTCTCTCTCTCTCTCTGTGTTTAAATCAGGATTAACAGGAAACATTTGCTATGTTAATTCTTGGCTGATATCTTTATGGGAGGAAAGGTTAAATAATACTAGATAAATAAAAAAAAACTAGGAATATAGTTATTCTACATTTGGCCAGTAAGACATGTTAAAAGGAATTCTACAAGGTGTAATAAAAGCACAAATGTGAAGACAATAGAGAATAATTTGAAGAAGTCCTAGACACCTCTGTGAGATAGAATTCACGAATAACAACCAAAATCTTGTATGAGCCTAACAATGGTTTGTACTCTGTTTTTGTTTTTTTTTATATAATTTAAATTACTAAAATACATAAAACCTTGCATCCTTATAACTGTTGTGTTTCACTTCACATTTTTTACCTACAAAATTAAAGGTTCATTAAAATAAATTTGCCTTTGTTTATGAAATGTATATTCATTTTTGTGATAGCAACAAAAGAAAAGGTCGGTCAGAGTCATAAAAGAAGAATTTGATGTAGTATTGAAATTTGGCAGGTGTAAATTAAAGTTTCATTCTTTCTTACTGAACATTGATTGCCAAATTGACATTATCTAGGATCATCATGGAAACAAGCTTTCTGGCCTTACCTGGGTTAGTTTAGTTGAAGTGGGGAAACCCATTCTGAAGGATGGGGACATCACTGCATGGTTCTGGATAGCAAAGTGTGAGAAAGGAGAAAGCAGCTGAGCAGCATTCTTCTTCTCTCCCTTCACACCTTTACTTTATCTTCTTTGGTGGTTTTCATGAGACCAGCTGTGTTGTGTTCCGGAAACCATGCCCCCTGCCTCATGATGGGTGGAAACTGTGAGCCCAAACAAATCCTTCCTTCTTTAGATTTCTTTTATTAAGGCTATCCATGGTCCCCTACCACAAAGACTGATCCAGAGGGCCCATGGAGGAGGATATCCAGCTGACTGGGGATGGGGAAGTAGGGTAATGAGGAATTGGGATAACAACTCATTGTTGGCCCACTAAACAATGTAACTCATTATGGACAATAAATAAAGGACTCTGTCACAGTAATGAGAGAAGTAATATAGAATGCCACCACCTTAACATATTAAATATAATCTTCATGGCAACAATGAAGAAAAATAGATATCAAAGTGACAAAAAAAAGAAGATGAAAAAGGTCATGCAGGGAAAGAAAAAGGGAAAAAGTAACAACCACCCATCAAGCGTGCCAAAAAATAAATAAAATGAGAAGAAAACCATTCCTAAACATTAAATATTTTACATGTAAATAGACTTAATTCTTGACCCAAGAGACGGTTTGGCAGAATAAATAAAAGCATAAAGTTCAAATGTATTCAATAATCAGGCATTACTTTAGATACGGGTTACAAAAAGATTAAAGGGGGAAATGATTGAATAAGAAAAAACATACAAAATGTATCTAAAAGAGAGAAGAGGTACATTTGATTATATATATGACAAAAATAATTCAAAAGGAAATATGAATGGATATATAAACATTGTTGAAGGGTTTTTATAACCATTTCTCAATCATGGCTCAATAGACAGACTGACAACAAATAAGAAAGCGATTTAGAGGCTGGGGTTTGTTAAGTGGTTAAACTATTTATTCAAAAAGTCTGAGAGCCCAGGTTTGATTCCCCAGTGTCCACATGAAGCCAGAGATACAAAGTGTTGCATGTGTCTGGAGTTCTTTGGCAATGGCTGGGATCTCTGGCACACTTACTTTCTCTCTATCTCTGTCTGTGTCTCTCCCTTTCTCTCAAACACATTAATAAAAACATCAAATAGAAAGTCATTGAGTTTACATTATAACTGTTGTCTCTGTCAGATGACACAAACAAGGTACCCAGAATGAACACTTAAAACAACAACAACAACAACAACAACAACAACAACAAAAACACTTGAAAAGGACAACAAACATAACAACCATATGTCAATAGATATAACAATACCATACATATTATCTTCTCTGATCATTAAAGGATGAAATTAGAAATCAATTATAAAAATAAACTTGAAACTTACTGGATGTAGTGAAAAGAATCAATGGCCTAAAAGGAACTCACACAAGAAGTTAGAAGAGACCTGGGAGCAAGCCAAACACAGCGTGAAAATACTTATGGTTTCCAAGAATACCAATGTTCAGAGACAAATTTGAAGATGAAAATATTTACAAGGAACACCTGAAAACAACAAACTAAATTTAAAACATTAAAAACTTGAGAAATAAACGAATAAACAAAACTTGCAGACAAAATGAACTAATTTTAAAGAGAACATAAATCAATGAATCAGAAAATAGGCTTTTAATGGGAAAAACCGAATGACATGGAAAGTGATATTTTTAATGATATAATTTGCCAACTAACCCATACTAGAAGTAAAAAAAAAAGAAAAGAAAATTATCAAAATCAGAAAGGAAATTGAGAATAGTATAACTTCTTGAGGGATAAAATGCATTGTAAAAAAGCAACTATAAACACTTGTACATTAAATCCTGAAGAACTTAGAAGAAATATATAAATTTCCAGAAAAAAAATTCAACAGGACTACATAATAAAAATATAAAATGAATTTACATATAGCTATCAATGAAATTAAATCTATAGTAAAAAAAAAACAAGAAAGCCAATCTTTCTGCATAGTAAGTAATGGATTCCTGGGTTAGTATTAAAAACATTTATAAAAGAAATATCAACATTTCTCAGTTATTTATCCAAAATCTAAAATGATGGAAATCTTTATGATTTTCATTCTGTAAGTAAATATTAATACAATATCTAAAATATCAAAAATGTAAAAAATAAATCTAATAATAAATATATCCTCTAATTATAATATAAAATATTTCCAATAAGATATGAGGACTGGAGACATGTCTCAGTGGTTAAATGCACTTGTCTGAAAATTCTCACGGCCCTGGTTCCATTCCTCTGTCCCCATGTTCTGAAGTTTGTTTGCAATGACAGTATGCCCTGGTACCAATTCTCTCTCTCTCTCTCTCTCTCTCTCTCTCTCTCTCTCTCTCTCTCTCTCTCTCTCTCTCTCTCTCTCATACATATATAAAGATTTTAAAAAATTAAATATTAGGAAACATAATTTCATACTCTAACAAAACAGTTATATACCTTAGTCAAGTGAAATTTATTCTTGGAATGCAAAGACAGTTTGACATATGAAAATCAATATAATGCATGAGGAGAAAATATCTCAAGAAATACAAATATTTTGATATTACACACACATTTCCAAAAAGTACTTTAAACTAGGCATGGTGGAGCACACCGTTAATCCTAGCCCTAGGGAGTCTGAGGACAGAGAATAACCTTGAATTTGAGGACCACCTGAGCTAGAGTGAGAATTAACAACCTTAGCAGGAAGTGTGAGAGAATCAAGAAATAGTTGCAGTTCTTTCTGCTCAAAATACACAGTGGTGAAGGTAATTATCTTCACAGGCACATTGAAAAGAATAAAATACTTTTGTAATTAATTTACCAAAGAAGGAGAAAAGAGACAATTAAATATGTGAAGTATTGCTTGATGGGATTAAATAAAACATCACGAAAAAGAAAGAACAATAAAAATACAGTGTATAGACAATAGATTTTCAATGGAGAAATCAATGATAGCAAAAGGTGAATTTTTTTAAAGCTCAAAAAATTGGTCAACTTTCTTTTAGGTGGACTAAGAAAAAAATGACATAAAATATTCAGATCAGAAATGAGGGGCTGGGCAAGTAAGAGTTCTTATCTTGTAAGCATGAGGGTAAGATACAGCTTGAGTTTGATTCCCAATAATCATGTGAACAGCTGGCCACACGCATGCACATCTGTCTCACCAGTCCTATAGCAAACAGGGACCTGAGAATGAATCACTGGTGCTCATGAGAGCAGCAAATTCCAGGTTTAGAAAAGAGACTCAAGAAACCATCCTTAAGACCAATGGAGCAGTGACAGACGACATTCTCCACTGGCCTCTATATACATGCACAGCTTGTACACATCTGGAAACACATGTGCATACAACACACCACACCATACCATACACACTGCATATAACATAAACAAACACTAAAAATAGAAAGGGAAACAATGAAAATATCTACAGGAGTCAAAAGGAGCAACGAGAAATAAAATCACAAAAAGAAAACATATCACATATTTATAATTTACGAGTTAACGTTAAAAATATCAATATTGTGCAAGTTGTCTACAATTTAAAGAAGGCTTTAAAATCCTAACGATGTTCATAGTAGAACTGGGAGCAAACATTCCAAAATTTATAATGAATAGCAAAGGATCAGGAATAGCTTGAGTAAACTTTACAAAAAAAAAAAAAAGCACAAAGCAGGTTTCACACATTTTAAATGTTAAGACACATAATAGCAATATGGAATTTTCATTAAAAAAGAAGTTTGTGGAACAGTGGACTAAAATATGGAGCCCCACAATAAGCTCTCATATCAATGATGAAATGATTGTATATGAGTGTGGACACTCTTTAGTGTGGAGATGACAGTCTTTGAAACACATGGTACCAGGTTACCGTGCTTCAATGTGCACGTGAATAAATCTGTACAAATATACACAAAATTTCACTTTAAGTCCTTTGAGGGCTTAAGTCAAAGATTATAACAAAAAAAAACATTTCAAAGGGAACAACACACAATGTAACAGGACATTTCCTACACATGCCACAAAAAGACCCCGGCAACGGAGAAAATGAACAAATTGGATTTAGGGAAAGTAAAAAGCATCTACATATCAAAAGCAGAGGATGGAATGTTCATGACCTGTGTTACACTGTGCTATCCTATATACTTAAAGGTTTATTGTGGTAGAACTCATTTCGTATGTTTTCTTTTTAACTCAATGGAATATAAAAGTATCTAGTTGGAAGAAGAGAAGAGTCAGTCATCATAATACGTTCTCTTTTACTTATAAACAATAAGTAATTAACACAGAAGGCTAAGCATTCTGACATCTAGGGAAATTAATGGATGACTGGGAGTGGTAATATATATATATATATTTATATATTTTCTAATCCACAGTTTTTCTCTCCTGGTTTTCCAAAATTTTAATTTGTTTGTTTGAAAAGACCAGGGCTGATGTCTTTAAGGACAATTTATTTGTTTAAAAACAACACAGCTCTTGGTCCTAGGGCAAGTATTTCTCAAAGGAGGAAACCATGTAAAGATTGAATTAGAAATGCCTTCTGAAAGCTTTAGGCTAAAGAATTTTTTATGAATTAAAATTAGACCCAATTTATATCTATTTTATGAGATCAGATTCTGAGAATATTCACTTAGTTCATTTATCTGAAATTTGACTTTGCAATAAAGCAAGACATGTACACTGAGAGCCTTGGTAATCAATTGCTTAATCCAGTCCCCCAATTAGAATGAGCGCTAATCACATAAAACAAGAGGGTCATCCTGGCATGGACATAGATTTAATATTACCCTGCCTACAGGAAAGGGAATGAAGGGAGATTGTTGGCCTATGAGGAATCAGATACAGGAGGATATATTTGAAGACATCGAAATTCCTCTTCCTTCTTAGCTTTTGAAATTAATCAATACTTTCTGGACATCACCAAGCTCATCGCTGTTTATTAAATATTGTAGTTTCTTTAATGAACCCTACATCATATTATTCTTCCTTTTTCAGGAATAATATGTTATTCTTAGTATATCCAGGAGTCACTGTCCTGATGCCATGGGTGTGTGTGTGTGTGTGTGTGTGTGTGTGTGTGTGTGTGTGTGTGTGTGTGCTATAACTATAGTGTTAAGTATGTGGATATGCAGATGATGTGGACGCCCTTGGGTGTCCTCCCCTAATACTCATCTATGTGTTTCCTTGAGACAGAGTTCTTCACTGAGGCTGGAGCCACCGTTTTTCATTCAGATTGCTGACCAGCAAGCCCAGGGATGCTCTGGTCTCTGTCCTAACAGGACTGGCCTTAGAGACATGGAGCCAGCTTTCCACAAAGGTACTGGGAGATGGAGCTCATGGCAGATCTGCTACTGTCCTGTCCTTAGGCTCGTACTGCTGGAGCTCTTGAGAAAAGCGAAGCGAACAAGTTAAAGTTTAGGTGAATCCTGAGAGTGTTTTCTCAAACGTCAGAAGGTCACCCTGAGATTCTGCATCTCACAGATGTTGAAGCTGAGAAGCCCAGAAGGCCTGTGGGCCTGATGCAGGCAGAGCAAGAGACAGGGATTTAAAGCAGAACTGGCTGGGCTCTGGTTACCTCCCAGGAAGGGAACACAGCAGGTTCCTTTCAATAGTGAGCTTGCATTAGGTCTCCTTAGCTCACCCTGACCTTCTCCAAATCTAACTTATGTCCAGTTCTTACATCAAGGGAATGCATCCAAGGCTGTCATTCAGCACAAGTAGAGGACGGACGGAAACTTTAAGAAGTAAAAATATCTGTTTCCAAATTGATTTACATATCAAAGCTTTTTTGCAGAATGTTGGAATAAACAGTTGAGTTTCTGGAAACTTATTTAAATCAACTTTCACATTCTTTGGGAGAGTTAACCACAATATTTTAAGGGGGTTTCATAAGCATCTCAAGCTGGTGCAAGATTTGATTGTTTTACTTTAGCTAAGCATACAGCCATTCCTTCCTGGTGACCTCACCAAGACCTTGACTGCAAACACGACAGAACTCTCATTTTCACAGAGTTGGTCATGCAGGTGTCATTGCTTTCTTGTCTAAAGACTTAAACATTTAAACCAACTCAATTCATTTCGAGACAATATGCTCTATACAGATGCTTTGAATATAATCTTTTAGAAATCATGTTTCTTAGGAAATGCCAATCACCTTGAATAACATAGTAAAGAAAGTGAAAAGTACTTTCCGAAAGGATTTTGCAGGGAGGTAGCTCTTTGTGACAAAAATACAAAAGGCCCACTATTTTAACCCAAAAGCCAAGGATAGTGATACGGGATCTGCCACAGATTAGACAACACTCCATATCTCTGTATGTCTACAACAGTGCTCTCTTAATCTCTTTCACTCTTGCACTATATAGATGACTTGACTTCATATATGTATATTCTCTTTGAGATGTTTCATGTGTGAGATTTCTACTTCAGAATTCTGAACATTTTTAAACTTTACTAGGAGAAAAGAAAAAACTTGAATTTGAATTTTCAGTCATTTTTCTACCAGTCTCACAAATACTGCTGAAAAGAAAATGTATGATTTAGTTCCTCTACATAGGATCCATAATTTTCTATACTTGACAAATTATAACATCCTAGAATACTACAATTGTATCCAATCCTTTGTGAATTCTGTTTTGTGATATATTACTAGGTAAAAGATGTATGTCGTTTTTCCCAAGCTCTCCTTGTTACATTGAATTTATTTTGATGAGAAAAAGTGGAAAGAAAAATTCTATAGTGAGATTTTCTTATAGAAAACATTCACATGAATGTTTTGTTTTGGTGGATTTTGTGAGTTTTCAAGAATTAATAAAATGTTTTATTGCTGTGATTATGGTATACATATGTTTAACAATTAATATTCTGCTTCAATTTCTGGATTTTTTGGCTTTTTTTTCGAGGTATGGTCTCACTCTAGCCCAGGCTGACCTGGAACTCACTATGTAGTCTCAGGGTGGTCTTGAACTCATGCTGATCCTCCTACCTCTGCCTCCTGAGTGCTGGGATTAAAGGGATGTGCCACTATGCCAGGCCAATTTCTGGATTTTTGAGGTATATGTTTTAAACAAAACAATTTAGGGAGTAATTTCTGTACAACCAAGTAAAAAATAACATTTATGCATTGTTTAAAGTATACTTACTTCTAAAGAAACCTAACGTTGGTTAACACCATAATAATTTCATGAAGGGTTTATCTTCTTTATGTGAGGCAGTCAGCTTCATAGTGTGCCATCAGATATAAAATCTCAAAGTGACTATAAGAGGAAAAGTATAGTTGCATATTATTTTTCTTGATTACATAATATATTTTAAGTCTTTCGCTATATTTTTAAAAAGTGTGCTAAGTAAGAGTTAACTAGAACAGATCCTAAAAATTCATTACACTAAATATTTTGATGTTTTCACATTTTGTTAACAAAAATAAATACTGAAAAATATCTGTGATAATATTTTACAATAACCACAGTGTAGTGGATTGATTCGGGTGTTCCCCATAAACTTGATGTGTTCTTAATGCTTGAACTCCAGCTGAGGGAGTTTTGGAATTGGAACCTCATTGGAGGTATGTTGTTGTGGGCGGGCATATGAGGTTATAGCTAGCTCCACCTTGCCAGGGTTTGGCACGACTTCTTGCCACTGTTTGCAGGGCTGGGGTGGAGGTGATGTCCACCCTCTGCTCATGCCATCATTTTCCCTGCCATCATGCCTCTCCAGTCCCAAAGCCAAAGTAAGCCCTTTTCTCCACAAGCAGCTTTTTGTCACAGCAACAAGGAGGTTAACTCCAATAGTTTTAGAACTAGAGAATGGGATCAGTCCCCACAGCTAGAACCCAGGGAAATATAAGATTGGGTCAGGCTGAACTTACTGAATTGGACCTGTTGAGCAGAGATTACATATATTTTACACTGCAGCTCTGGCAGTTAGAAGTGGGTTGATTGGTTGGGTATAATATGGATCCAAACATGGCCCGCTGTGAGTGAGCTCCACCTGCCTGATATCCTTGGGCTTAATGGGATTAAAAGGCACAGAGAACTTGGAATGCTGGAGTGGATTTCATCTTTGCTCCAACTATGGAAGGGTCCAGAAGATGTGCCCTTCAAGGAGACTTTAAGAAACAGATTTGTGAGGGGTGATCCAGCACTCTTAAAGTTCTAAGTAGTTATTTGTAAAGAGGACATCACACTGGGAGCTGCAGTTGCTGCATTAGGTGAATTAGATGCAATGAACCTAACTGGTTCTTGGAAAAACAGGGCAAGGATTGAAGCCCCAAATGTGAAGGGAACATGTTTACAGTAATCGACAGCATAGGCAGAACAATGCTAATGATGGTATGACTAGTGAAGAACTTTAGTACTGGCTGATTAAGCATGGTGTTCCCAGAAGCAAAATAGATAAGAAGCCTCCTAAGTTTCTGTTTGATCTAAATAAGCAGAAAAGTTCCAGAGCAATGGAACAAAAGGCTACTGTGCATTATAGCAATAGAGACTCAAGACCTCTTAACCAATTTCTAGACCATTTACAGATCCAGAGCCCCTTGAATGAAGGGGTGGCCAGGTCCCCTTCAGGAAGGACCCTCCTACAGTCTCCATATGTTTTAATATTGAGCTTACCTCTTGAATACCTGCCTCAAACAAGAGATAAGACCCTACTGCTGAAGATACCACAGACTGTCATCACACAACACCATGAGACCCTGCTTGATTCAGAAGGTTGACCAGCTCCTAGATGGTAACCTGTGTAGTGCTGGATGGTGTTACTTGAGCTGCCAGGGGAAATTAGCCAATGATATTCTGATAAAGCAGGGGACATAGATATACAACACTGGAAAATGTTATGAGAATGCAGAAGAATCTGACTGCTATTCAGCAGAAACCAGCAAGCCAAGAAGTGCTCATCTCTGCAATAGTGGCACTATACCTAGGTGTGTAATCAACGGCTTGCTGGTTGGTAAGAGATCCACTCAGCAGCAAGCAACCTTTAGCTGGAACTTGGATCCAAGGCAAATTCTTATGGAAACAAGAAACCCAGACTCTAAACGGAAACAACCCCCCCTCACTAACCAGGGGTTTACAGAGAGGCTACACCCATTAAAATCTCATCAAATCAACATTGTTTTTCTCATTTAACCTATAATGATCTCACTCTCCATTGACGATTCTGTTTGTATTTTTCAGAAGGCAGTGAAAACCATAGCAAACTAATTCCACCAATAGGACCTGAGATGATGCCTGACACTCAGGCAGGAGATGAACCACCCCTAACTCATCATCTAGGGCCCAAATGAAACCTTTGAGGAAGTGGTGAGATGAGCAAGAAAGTTACCTCCACAGCAAGTCAGATAACCTATGAAAGGGTAATGGAGACAGACACTGAAGATGTATTCCAAATGTATTCTCAACAGTAAAGCAGACTTAAAACTCACCCACCATGAATTAAGTAACTTCTCAGAAGAGGGGGCAAAAAGATTGTAAGAGCCATGGTCGGGGAGAATATCCAGAGACATTTCCCCCCTTAAACACAACAGCAACCACAACACAGACAAATCAAAACAAAAACAACAATAACAACAAAAAAACCTGGCCACTGCTTGTACAATTCCCATGGACCATTTAAGTAATCCCACTGAAAAGGGCCCTCAGCCAGTCCAGGGACAGGGAAGAGGGAAATGGGGGTACCATCACAAGACTTGCTTATACAATGCATGTAATTGCAACAATAAGTAAGTTTTTTTAAAAAAATATTGAGCTTAGCCCTGTCCTTCCTCAGAAGAAACTACTGTCTTTTGATAGGATAGCTGTACATTGGAAAAAGGAAATAATTAGATCTTTCAGGGCCTACTAGACATTGGCTTTGAATTGACATTGATTCTAGGGGACCCCCAAACAGTATCACAGCCCTCCGATTAAAGTAGGTGCTTATGGAGGTCAGGTGATAGATGGCGTTTTGGCAAATGTTCAACTGACAGTGGTTCTAGTGGATCCCCAAACTCAAACTGTGGTTATTTCCCCAGTCCCAGATTGCATCATTGGGATAGATATACTTAGGAGTTGGCAGAACCCCCACACCAGTTGCCTGATTTGTGGATAGAGGGCAAATAAGCATGCACCCATGGCATCATGAGGTGTGCCCTATGATCAAATAAAGGCCAAGGGGAAACCAGTGGAGTTTCGACTGCCAGGAAAATTGGTGAACCGCAATCAATATTGTATTCCTGGTGCAATGTGTACATTAATGCCACCACAAAGGACTTGAAGCATGCAGGGGTGGTTGTTCCCTCCACATCTCATTTTAACTCTCCAATTCGTCCTTTTCAAAAGACAGATAGATCGTGCAGAGTGGCAGTTGCTTATAGAAATTCAGGTGGTGACTCCAATTGCAGCTGCTGTCCCAGATGTGGTTTCTTTACTTGAACAGATCAACACATTTCCTGGTGCCTAGTATGCAGCTAATCATCTTGTGAATGCTTTCTTCTGCATACTGATCCATAAGGACCACCAGGAGCAATTTGTTTTAGCTGGAAATGTCAGTAGTATGCCTTTACTGTTTTACTCAAGGTTATATTTATTCTTAAGTCCGGTGTCATAGCTTAGTTTGCAGGGATCTTAATCGCCTGGCCCTTCCACCAGGTATCATGAGGTTCATTATATGTATGATATTATGCTGATTTGTTCAAATGAGCAGGAGATGGCAAGCACTTTAATGTTGTTGGGAAATAAATCAATCCAATATTCAGTGAAAATTTTAGTTAGTGGTGTGGGACATGCACAAATGTTTTCTCTAAGCAGAAGGAAAATTTGTTATAACTGGCCCCTTCTACTACTGAGAAACAAGCACAATGTCTAGTGGGCTGATTTGTACTTTGGAGACAGCATATACCTTACTTGGGTGCATTACTTCATCCCATATACCAAGTGACTCAGAATGCTGTTAGATTTTGCTGAGAACCAGAAAAAGAGGAGGCTCATCAGCAGGTCCAGGCTGCTGTACAGGCAATATGATCCAGCAGATCCATTGGTACTTTAGGTGTCAGTGGCTGACAGGGATGCTGTCTGGAGTCTTTGGCAGGCTCCCATAGATGAAACACAGAGGAGGCCTTTAGAATTTTAGAGTAAGACCATGCCATATTCTCCCTTTGAGAAACAGCTCTTGGCCTGCCTTTGGTCCTTAGTAGAAACTGAATGTTTGACAATGGGCCATCAGATTACTATGCAACCTTAGTTGCCCATTATGAGCTGGGTGTTATCTGATGCACCAGGCCATAAATTTGGCCATTCACAGCAGCAGTTCATTATCAAATGAAAGTGGTATATGTGATCAGGCCCAGGCAGGCCCTGAGGGCATAAGAAAGAAATAGCCCAAATGCCTATGCTAGCTACTCCTGTTAGAATGCCTTCTGTCCCCAGGCATGCACCTATGGCATCATAGAGTGTGCCCTATGATCAACAGACTGAGGAGAGGACTAAGGCATGTTTTACAGATGGTTCAGCACATTATGCAGGTATCTCCCAGAAGTGGACAGCAATCATATTACAGCCCATTTCTGGGACAACTCTACAGGACTGTGGTGAAGGGAAGTCTTCATAATGGGCAGAACTTCAGGCAGTGGACATGTTGTGCATTTTGTTTGGAAGGGAAAATGGCCAGATGTGCAGTTGTACACTGATTCATGGGCTGTGGCCTATGGTTTGGCTGGATGATCTGGGATTTGGAAAGAGCACAATTGGAAAATTGATGAGAGAAACATTTAGGGAAGATGTATTAGATTAGACTTCTCTGAGTCGGCAAAGGATATAAAGATACTTCTGTCCCATGTTAATTCTAATCAGAAGGTGACCTCATTAGAGGATAACTTTAATAATCAAGTTGATAACCTGACCTGTTCTGAGGATAGTGGCCAACCTCTTTCCTTGGACATCCCTGTCATTACCTAATAGTCCTAGGAACAAAGTGGCCATGGTGCAAGGGATGCAGGATATGAATGGGCCCAACAACATGGACTTTCAATTAAGAAGAGTCACCTGTATACAGCTACTGCTGAACGCCTCATCTGCCAGCAGGAGAGATCAACACTGAGCCCCCCCCCCATTGGTAGAATTCCTCAGGGAGACAAGCCTGGTAGGTTGACTTCATCAAACCACTTCCATCATGGAAAGGACAGTGTTTTGTCCTTACTGCAATGGACATTTATTCTGGGTATGCGTTTGCCTTTCCTACCCAGAATGTTTCTTCAGAAACTGCAATCTATGGGCTCACGGAGTGCCTTATGCACCATCATGGTATTCCACACAGCATTGCTTCTGAACAAGGAACTGACTTCACAGCCAGGGAAGTGCAGCAGTGGGCTCATGATCATGGAATTCACTTGTCCTACCATGTGCCCCACCACTCTGAAGCAGCTGACTTGATATACACCAATACATTTGATTTTCCTCTATTATGTAATTAATAGTAACTGAAATTATATCATTAGGTAATTGTTGAATTTATATTTAAGTTATTCGATATTAGAGAGTAAAGAATCATCAAAAAACTTGCCTTGGTTTGGGGGGAGATTATGTGTTTCTGGTTGTAAGTGGGATAGTTACATCATTTTAGGAGGAATTATGATCTTATTACTGTCATTTGGAAATTAAGTATCATGTAAGGAGATTGGTTTGATGTAAAGTTGACAAGGGGTGGTCTTGTGATGGTTAAGTTTCTTGTTAACTTGGCCTGTTTAGTAATCCACACACTCTTGGGTGGGTCTCTGGAAGGACTGACTAATGGAGGAGGTTCCTTCTCTAGACTGTGCCATCCTCCCAGAAGGGGATTGGATGTAATGGAGCTTGAGTGGAAGGAAGTACTCTTCCTTCTTCACACTGGCTGCAGGTGCTTTTGGTGACTTGCACTTGCTTCCTATTCTCCTGCCCTTCCCTGAGATTTGGAACCCATTTTCCATGTCCTTACATATTGGACTGAAGAACAGCAGCTCCCCAGAGTGCCTTCAGGCCTTCAGTGCTAGATTGAGACTTCTGAGCCATGGGGACTGAACAACTTCATTTCTGAGCCTGCAGGCTGCAATTGTGGGATTATCATAAATTATCCCAGTAAATCCTTTTTTTTTTGTTTACAACAATCTGTTCTATTTGTTCTGTTCCACTAGAGAACTTTGACTAATACACATAGTATCTATTAAAAAATTCTTGCTATGATTTATCTAAAATTTCTGTATCAAGTTTTTTTTTTAAATTTGTTGATTTCTATTAGTGCATTTAAATTTTTTAATATGGAATGATTTCCATCTATATCTAGAAATTAGATGGAGCACATATACATATTTGTAAATATAATATTGACAATTACTCCTTCCTTTCTCTAAAAAAATCCATTAAACATATAAAGAGCTTAGAGAAAGAAAAGAACTGTTAAGTGTCTGGACAGATAACTATGTAATTAAAGATGCTTGCTTGTAAAACCTGACAGCCTGAGTTCTATTTCCCAGTGTAAAGCCAGATGCACGAAGTGGCACATGTACATAGAATTTGTTTATATTGACAATAGCCCCTTGTTTGCCAATTCTCTCTCTCTCTCTCTCTCTCTCTCTCTCTCTCTCTCTCTCTCTCTCTCTCTCTCTCTCTCTCTCTCTTTCTCTCTCTCTCTCTCCATTCAAATAAATAAAATTTAAAATCCTGAAATTGATTAGCTATTGTCATGGTTTGATCCAGGTGTCCTCTACAAATGACTGTGTTCTGAATACTCCTCAGTCAGTTTGGGTTTTACAACCTCACCAGGGTCTGTGTTGTTGGGGGTGGGCTTATGGGGGTTATAAACCAGCTTTCCCTTGCCAGTGTTTGGCACACCTTCCTGCCACTGTTTGCAGTGCTGTGGCAGAGGTGATGTCCACCCCTCTACTCATGCCATCATTTTCCCTGCCAGGATGGAGTCACCCCTCGAGTCCACAAGCCTAATAAACCTATTCCTACACAAGCCGCTTTTGCTTGGGTTCCTTCTGTGCAACAACTAGAAACTTGACTAAGACAGCTATGTAGCCTTTTCACATTCTTTTTTCAAGTTGGTACTACAGGCTTCCCCTGGGCCCCCAACATAATTCCCAGTTTTTCCTATAGGGCATAACTGGTATTATTCACAACGCATGCCAAGAAAACAGTGCACAGAATATTAGATTTGCATGGTAGGGAATGGCTTTTTAAAATATATTTATTTATTTATTTATTTATTTATTTATTTATTTATTTATTATTTTAGGGCAGAGAGAGAGAGAGAGACAGACAGAGAGAGAAAGGAGAGAAAGAGAGAATGTAAGAATGAGTGTGCCAGGGCCTCTAGCCACCAGAAAAAAAAAAAACAAAAAAAACTCCAGACTCATTGGCCCCCCCATGTTAACCCTTGTGCATCTGGGTTCATTTTGCATCTGGGTACGTAAAAGGAAACAGGTAAAATGAAGTTTGTGATACATTTTATCAAAGTAATATAACCAGAGTATTATCCTTTCATATTTCAACCTTAACAAAACTATTAAAGAAATGTTTATAATCTGTTTTATGTCATACCAAAATGAATGCCATCAATATTTTCATCAACTATAATTTTTTATCCAAAAATATTGATCTGAATTTAAATTTCATGCAGTGTATAATTACAAACAGATCTACATCTCTCCATGCCCAAGTCATTTTGTAGATGCTCACGAGTTTGCAACATGTGAATCACGTACTGATTTTAAATTTAAGTTTATTAAAGTTGTTAAAAACTTAGATAATTAGTCATGCTGAACACATTTGAAAGGTTTAATAATGACTTGATTAGTGGCTAACATTTTAGACATCTCAAGTTATAGAGGGGAAATTGAACCATTTAAATATATATTTCCAAGAAGACATATCCTAATTAAGTTTAGATTTTAAAACAGGTTAACTATATAATTATATTTATGCATGTGTAAACACACATCGATAAAAGTATTAAACTACCCTAAATATGATGATAAGTGATAACATTTATTTCTAGATTTTAATTTTTCCTTCTTTGAACCTACACACAAACTTAGTGTTCTATGAAATCATTCATTCTGCATGTCAATTTGAGTGGGCCCCATGCAGCGTGGCCTGGGATTTGTTTCAGCATCATTTTGTCCCAGATCCTTTCTCTGGGTGAAGTTTACATATGAAACAGTGGATGGAGGAGATTGGAGCACTCTCTCCTGTGTGGGTCTGCTTACACAGTCATCCAGGGCCTGACATGTGCCAGACTCAGTGTTGCAGTCAGTTACACGCTGCTGGGATGAATCTCCAAACCAGACACAGTTTGGCGAGGAAAATATTTATTAAAGTAACAGATCCAGTTGATGGTTAATAAAGAAGGAAAAGCCTGGCCCCACTTTCACAGATCCAAGCAAAGAGAAAACCCCATCCAGCACCACCAGCCAGCATACTGCAACTCATCTAGCAAAACAGCAGGAACTTCAGGCCTCAGCTCAAGACTGCTCTTTGCATATGCAGAGATGGAATTTCACTTCCACCTTAGCAATACTTTAGGCCTTGATGCAAGGAAGCCAGGCCAAGGTGACACCTCCTCCATCCAGGAATCTGGAGAAAGATTGATAAACTCTTGAATCTATTGGGGACATCCATTGAAACTATCACACTCAGGAAGGAAAAACTTGTACCCCCTGTTTATCCATGAGCAGGGACATGGTTCCTCTGTTTTTAGTGTGGGACTAGAACTGAAACTTACTCTATCAGCCCTGCTAGATGTCTGGCTTTCTGAAAAAGCTTGGCCAGGGATAATTAGGGTGCAGATGAGGGGAAAATGTCTGCAAATTTACCTGTCCATTCCTTTTTTCTCTGTCTTTCTGTCACTCTGTCTGTCTCTCTCTCTGTCTCTCTCTCATACTACATTAAAAATGAAAAATATTGACTTGAATAAAGTAATTATGCTTACAAAGAATGAAGTTAACCTCAAAAGATTCACTTATATTTTCCTCAATGAAGTAACAAAAAAAAAAAAAAAACTAGAATAAGAGCACAGATGTGCTCCATGGTCACTCAGTGGACTATCTATAGCTACCCCAATCTATACCCACAAGGTTTCTTTCCATCTACTTTGTCCTGGTATGTGAATTCTAGTGGTGGGCATAAAAGAAAAGCATTTTAAATTTTTATTGAGGAAACTTACCTATAGGACTTAGACTATTTCATGAAGTACTTTTTATTGATTTCATTTTGCCCTTGAATTATTAGGGGAAAAAGTCATTGGAAAAAGTTTTGCTTTAAAGTTCTTGGTCACTAATGAAAGATGTCTTTAAATACATCTTTTGGAGGGAAAATATAGTTTAGAAAAAGAATATGATTTTATATACCTGGATTGGCAAAAATTATTTCATCTTTTCCAAAACTTCAGCAATTAAACGGTTTATAAGCTCAGGGCTATAAAATGTCATAAAATTGTGTATTATGATTTCTGGGATTGGAAATATGGCAAGCATGGTATATTCTTATGGAAAATAAGTGGAGAGAAAGATGTAGGGTGGGCTGTTTGAAGAAACTATTTAAGAAATTAAGGATGACTAACATTTGTTTCCAATGAATTTTTACTCAATTTTTTTCCCAATGTTTTGAATTCACTCCAAACATTTGATAATGAATTTCAGCTACTTATTCAACAATAAATTCAAACATGTCAATGAGAAATACTTTTGGTAAAAAGCTGTAGGACTTTAGCTAGGACATATATAGTGTGGTCATTGGGACTTCCACTTATAATTTATTACATCGGTGAGATAGGAGAGACTCAAACTTGTAACATCACAGGGAAAGGTATGTTACCTTCACTTCTAGATGTGGAATTGCAACGGGTAATTTGGCAAAGCGTTTAAATATCTAGGATTTTACCACTACGTTTTTCCCCTGAGTTCATGTCCTCTAATGCAAAACAATTACACACAGGGACAAAAATATATACTTCTTATCACACATTTATTCTAATTAAATAAGTTAAGGGAAGGGGGAATTGGATAGGAAAGTTGCCCAGTCACCATGTGGTCTGTGAGTTTCATAAAACATCATCAAAGTGCACAAAATCACCCCAAAATTGGAGAAAAAAGGAAATAGCACACACGTTAAAAAGAAAATTCTCTTCCTCCCCCTCTCTGATCCTGGTACCAGGATCAGAGAGGGGGAGGGACACCACCTGCCCGGTCCCTTGTGTCTACACCAGCAGTCCAGACAGAAAAAAAAGCCACCTGTCCAAGTTTAAGTCAGGACTTTTAAAGATTTCCCTGCTGGGGGAGTGGCAAGGCTCTGGTTTGGGAGTGTCCCCAATAGTGTGACATGAGGTCACCTGTCTGAGGCCATTCCCTCATTCTATCTGTGGGAGTGGTATTCCTCCTAATCCCTCTCATTCCCCCCCTCACATGAGGACACACCAACTGCTGTTGGGATTTGAGATGCTGGAAGTCTGTCTTAGATTTTTCCTGCTGAAGATGGATATGAAGTCAAGGCAGTCAGGGTATCTCTCAGAGAGGGGATTCCCTATTCTCTTGGTCTTAAAGACAGGGACCTGTCAGTCTCTTCCAAAAATCAATTTATCTAGCATTGTGAGGTAGGAAGTGGGGGTGATCCCTGCAGGAGCAGAGAGTGTTCCATTCTGACAGGGTGCTCCAACTGTCCAGTGTAGATGGTGCTAGATTGGTGTACAACCATTTGGCTGTGAACAGCTTGTAAATGAGTAGAAATAAAATTAAAGCAGTAGTTTAGTAAACATGGTCCAAAAACTAGCAAAATAACTATTAGGGTTATGAGGGGGAAAAACTTCCTCCACCATGAGAAACTTGAGATCCGTTCCCTGATCTGTTCTCCGAATGGCAAAGTAGCATCTGACATTGTCTAAACCTGTTAATGCAAGTATGTAAAGCAGAGGATACATTAGCAGAGTTATCAGGTATGTATACACAGCATTAATTTTAATAATAGCACATGTGCCACCTTGGGCAGCTGTGAGGATGTCCAGAGCCAAGCAATTCTGTATGATCGCTTTTTTCATCATTTGAACTTCAGAATTAAGAAGGGAAATTCCCTCAGCGGTATCATTTAGAGCCTTTTTTGTGTATTTGGTGAGAGTTTCTATGTGCCAGATTACATCTTCTAATCCAATGGATGGAATAAAACCTGAGACTAAGTGATCATACCATTGGAAGATGCTCCTAGTCCACCTGTGTTTTAAAACAGGCAGGTTAACTGGGCGTTCTAAGGTTTTTACCTGACATCCCTGCATCCAGAATCTTCCAATCCATCCTGGAGGTAGCCAGGGCCAAAGACCACAAACCATTGGTGCCATTAGGAGTGGCCCAGCATACATTTGGTCTTAGATCCCATTCTGTGGCACACCATACTGATGATTGCAAAGTTATGACATTTTGGCACAAGTCTGTCGGAATTCATCCTAAATAACGGACATTGCTAGGGGATTGTGAGCATGAATGCTCTATGTATTCCCAGCATAAGGGGGTCTTTTGGTTTAAGCGCCCCTTTGTTGGCGTCATTTATACATAGGTGTCCCAAATTTGGAAATAACCATCCTGGTAGTGATGATTATTTTCCCTTATTATGTAGGTAGAGCTATCAGAGAGGGGGCCAACATACCTCTTTATAGCTTTGTCAGTCTCCTCTATTGGGAATTTTTTTTGTGTGTGTCCTGGTTCATTTCTGGTGGAGTTGATAAGCCAATAGGAGACATTTCAATTTGTCATCTTTCCTAGTTAATATACATTTGTAATTGGTTCCAGGCTTCTCCTTGGAAAGGAGATACTCACTATAGCAATCCAGATCTGCTAGAAGTGTGCAAGAGCCCACAGACCCAGCAATTAGTCTGATTAGTATCCTGAGCATATTCTTGGGACCAGGCAAGGAATGAGTTTCCATCCTGGGTATAGACTGGCAAAATGAAACCAATAACTGTGAATAAGGATAGAAGGTGAGCCATGCCTCATGACAAGAGAAGAGCAGTTTGTTGGGTCCTTTTTAGAAGTACTTTTCTGTCCCTGGATCTACTTGTTCCCCAAGTGTTTAAGATCTAGCAAGCTGCCAAATATGACAAAAATGTAATTTGGAAAGTCACTGATGGTGCTCCAAGGAGGATTCTTAGGACTCGAGAAGAAAGTTGCTTCTCTAGCATTGGTGGTGTTCAGTTAGGATGAGTCCTGGTCATCCACTGACCTTGTCTTTTCCCCTCATTGGGAGGCTGGGACGATGACCCAAGAAGACTCTCCTGTATTTGACTGTACACTGATTGGTTTTTGATTTTTCTCATCTTTCTTGTTCAAAAAGACAGGTGACACTCAGAGATGCAGTGCAAAACACCTTAGGATGGCCCTTTCACCTCTTGTCACCTTTATGACCTGGGAAGAGAGGCCAAAATATTAGCCTATTTGCCCCATGATGTCAATTAACTTTGGCTGCTATATCGATAGTTAACACACCTAGGAAGCAAGTTATGTCAGAGACAGGCGTAGAGACTTATCTCATTTTGGACTTGGCATTCATCTGAAAAGCAGCTTGAAATCTTGAACTGATTCACAGGTGTAGCGGTTAGTCTCAGGATCTGGCTCCTGTGGGATCCCGTGGGAGGCATACCACCTTTTGAGCCTGGTGGTCATCCGATCAGGAACAATCAAGGAAGATAGCATCCATGTTTGAAAATATACCAATTACCCAGGAGAGTTTGGAAACTCAAATTGTAAAGGCTGAAATATTTTTTTTCACATGTCTGAGCTTGTACCATGGAGTAGGGAATGTGTCTTAAGGAGTTAGTTTATTTAGAGGCAATTGACTTGAAGTACAAAAAAATAAGACAATTGTTAAAAATAACATCTTAGATAGAGAATCTTTGATTATCCACAATAAAGCAGAGTCTGGATATTGTTGAATTAGAATAGCTGAGTTATAATCTAAACCTTGGTGAATTTGTTTTTGAAAGAAAAAACATGTGAAAACCAATATTGTTAGTTTAATGTCAGACATTAAAGTTTCACTGAAATTTCTTCTTATTAAGCACATGATAACACATCTAGCATTTACAATTTTTTCTTATCCCCATTATGTAGAGCCACCATTGAGACATGAATTGAAAAGGAAAGTAGCCATAGAAGGGAGAAAATTTTGATATCAGTTGTTTTAAATAACTCAATCATCTGATTTTTTTTAAAGAGCAGCTCTATATTCTAAGCAAGACTAATGATTGAACCTGTTTAAATATCCTTTTGTTCTTAAACCATGGCTTGATTACTTTAGCTAGCATTAGAGTTAAGAGTCACTGAGCCAAAACCTATAACTGGAGTGATCAGGTCCACTGACAGCAGTGGTCAGTTTAGATAGTTTCACATGCAAAGGAATAGTTGTACTCTGTTTTATAAAAAGTTAGGCTAGAGAATCATTTAGTACTTAAAGCTGACTTGCGGTGGTCACCTTTTTCCTAAGGCTTGCAGTGACCAGTCTTTTTGACAAAACCCAAAATTAGTTTTCTTCTGAAAAGATACCAAGCAAATATCTTTAGCAATTACTATATGTAGGATAGAAATTTGTAATTTGAGCTTTACCAAAATTTAGGATTAGATCCTTCTTTTTTCTAAGAATGCCAAATGAATATAACCATTGATAAGCAACATTTACCATTGAACGGCCTGATCAACAGATTTATAAGTGAAAAAAAAAAAACACTTTTTAGGTATATTTTCTCCCCTCATTTTTTATTTATAAGAAGCAGAAAACATATAGCATGTATCATAGTTAACGTCTCTAACCATTGAGCAAAAGATAAAAAAGCCTTATGTCTTTTTTCTTTGACTTAGTTTAACCATATAGTCATGGACTTTAGCTCCAAAAAGAAATATAAATCTCCTTGTGTTATTATTTCCCTTATAATAATCATTAACCAGAGGGCCAGTCTGGTTTATGAGGAAGCATTGGGAAATATATCTGCTTCTGGGTCTGTACATAAAGAGCTCTATTTTGAAGACATAATCAGGCTGAGCACATTGATATGTGTCTTTTCTATTGTTTAGTCCATGAGAGCTAGAACATGCTTTTATAGAAAAACTGTCATCCAACACTTATTTTTCTATAGAACTTTGTCTCTCATCCTTTATAGAATTTAGAGAATTTATATGTTTGACTTAACTTTTATCTAATAACAGAAAACATATATTCTAATATTATCAGAATTAGACATTTCTTTGTATGTAAGACCTCTATGAATGTAATTTTAAGAAAACTGACAAACCATATAATACTTATTAACATATATTTACAGATTTTATAATTATATAAGATATCTCCTGTTAATAATTTCATGATGTATAGGCAAAAAATAATGATATCTGAGACAAGCCATACTTAATTTATCATATCTGAGGATGAATAGTTACCTTTAAAACCTTTGAATATATCTGACGAATTATCCTTGATAGAATTTTCAAAATTGATCGAGGTTAACCTGAGAAAACAAAAGTCTGTATCATAGTTAAAATCAGATCATTCTACAATCAGAAAGGTGTCTTTGAATAACCCAGAAGGGGGAATCTTTTTATTAGCCCAGTAAACATATCTGTCATCCCCCTGCCTCAGCATGTGAAAATAAGAATATCACATGTATAATAAGGCTTAATTTGTTTTGAATAAATGTTTTATAGAGAAAAAAAGCTTCACAAGTTGACTAGAGATAAAATTAATTGAATTTAACTTAAGCCATTTTTGTAATTAGTTTTTGTTATTTATCAGGAATTTAAAAGTTTTCATTTATCTGAGCATGTCCGCAGGGCAGAGAAGGCCATTTGTCCTTTGTCCGTCCCCTAGCAGCCATAAGCTGCCTGGCGGGTCTCAGTGACTGGGCTGGGCCTCAGCCACACCATATGGAGGTATGCAGACAGACCTTTTGCTGGCAGGTTGGAAGAGAAAATAGTTTTATTAGTCTACATTAGGCAAAAACACAAAAATCATATTACCCCCAAAAAGAGGCAGAAATCCAAAATCATACCAGTAAAAAAAGCAAAATTCAATTTCTAGAGCCTCTGGTCTCTTTGAAACAAAAGGCTATTAGCACCCCTGGGGCGGGGAGAAGCCCTCTAATCCATTTAGTTGTTCTCTGGCAACCCTTTTGATTTAGGAGAAGGGGGAAAACCCCCACTTTTCCCCCTTTTTTGTTCCCAAAAGCTAGGAAAATTGTAACAAGAGTTATGAAGAGATCTTCTGCACTATTTTATTTTCTTGCCTTAGACCCCCACTTAGGAGACCAAGCTGTCCTCCTGCTTGTAGCTGTGGAGAACTAGGCTTCAGGAGCCTGTGGTCTGGAACCCTTTAGAAACCTGAGGTGGCTGCTGGCAGTTTGCCTTGGCTGTGGGGGAGGGTCTTGCTCAAGAGCACTTAGGGTAGCTCCAACTTTTTTTTATCTTAGATCTACACCCTTCTCCGGTTTCCTAGCAGCCATGTGGCATTGAGTTTTGCTGTGGAGAATAAAGCTCAGGGCAATGGGTGCCATCAGCCTAACTCCAGCATTAGCTCTGGAGGTTCTCATTCATAGCACCTGCAGTGGGACATTTTAGTCCTCAGTGTCCCATCCAGGGGTTGCCTGGGGCCATCCACGTGGTCCCAAGAAAACAATCAATTGCTGAGCACATCAAAGAGGCTTTTTTTTGTTTTTGTTTTTTAGTAGTAGTGGTTTTTTACATTCTTTGCTTCAGGGTTCCCATGCCTGGGAGACACAGGGCCATTTCATTCAGTAAGAGCAGAAAGAGAAAACTCAGGGAAACACCCAGCAGTAGCAGAATATCCTTCTCCTCCCCGCTGCCGTGGCTCCAAGGCAGAGCTTGGTGGGGGGGGGGGGGGGATGTGGCATTTGGTAGATTTATTTCCGGCACTGCTTGTGGAAGCCCAAGTCTGATTGAGGTTTGGCCTGGATACTGTGGGAGCCTGGCAGCAGCCCTGCACAGCAATGCAGCCAAGCAGGTGCACAGGCATGATACCAACTGTCAGAGAATTTCCATTCCCTTAAGGTTCAGAAAATGAGAATAAACATGGGAATTAAAAAAAAGATTCTTAGATCTTGGTGGGACCTCCAAATCTGAAATGGAAAGTTTGGCACAGCGGTTAAATATCTAAGAATTTACCACTGCATTTTTCCCCTGAGTTTGTGTCCTATAATGCAAAAGAATTACACACACAGGGACAAAAATATGTACTTCTTATCACACATTTATTCTAATTAAATCAGTTAAGGAAAGGGGGAATTGGATAGGAAAGCTGCACAGACACCATGTGGTCTATGAATTTCATAAAACATCATCAAAGTGTACATAATCACCCCAAAATTGGAGAAAAAAGGAAATAGCACACATTTTAAAGAGAAAATTCTCTTCTTTCCCCTCTCTGATCCAGGTACTGAGATCAGAGAGGGGGAGGACACCACTCACCTGCCCAGTCCCTCTTGTCTCCACCAGCAGTCCAGACAGAAAAAAAGCCACCTGCCCAAGTTTAAGTCAGGAATTTTAAAGATTTCCTTGCTGGGGGAGTCGCAAGGCTCTGGCCTGGGAGTGTCCCCAATAGTGTGACATGAGGTCACCTGTCTGAGTTCATGCCCTCTCTACCTGTGGGAGGGGGGTCTTCGACCTAATCCTTCCCTGAATGAAAAGCATAAGTGTTAGAAGTGCAGAAGAAGTGTTATGATAGGCAATAAACATTACGGGAGCATGGGATTGATAATTAAAAGAGGATGAGTTATTTCCCAAGTTGTTGATGTGTTGATGTTGTTGAGATGGCTCAGTTACTTGTTTCCTGTGAAATCATCTGAGCTTGAATCTACAACCACTATGTAAAAGCCATGTGTGGCAGACAATATGTACATACACACACACACACACACACACACACACACACACACATATATATATATATATATATATATATATATATATATATATACTGGTCTCGAGGAGATAGGAGAATCCCTGCCTCTTGGTGCCTAACTACTCTAGCTGAATCAGGGACCTTCATGTTCAGTGAGAAACCCCCATGAGATAGGAGTAGGGAAAAACTTCCTGAGCAAATCTCAGGTAACCCAAGAAGTACAGCAATCATTTAACCAATGGGACCTTATCAAGCTTAAAAGCTTCTGTACAGACAAACATACCATACTCAGAACCAATAAACCACCATCAAACTGGGAGACGATTTTTGTCAGCTATAAAACAGATAGAGGTCTAATATCTAGAACTTACAAAGAACTAAAAAAAAAAAAAATCCAACAGTCCCCTCACAAAATGGGGCATTGATCTCAACAGAGAATTTACAGAGGAGGAAACCCAAATGGACTATTCTCAATTAAGAAAGTGCTCGTCATGCTTAATCATCAGGGAAATGCAAACTGAGACTACAATGAGATTCCACCTCACTCTACTCAGAATGACAATCATGAAGAAATTCAACAATAATAATTGCTGGCGAGGATGTGGGGAAAAAGGAACCCTCATCCACTGCTGGTAGGATTGCAAACTCCTTCAACCACTATGTAAAGCAGTGTGGAGGCTCCTAAACAGACTGGACATAGATCTACTAATGGACCCAGCTATTCCTCTACTAGGCATCTACCCTCGAGATATCACACCTCAGCACAGAGACATTGGTGCGATTGCTTATGAAAGCTCAATTCATAATAGCCAGTAATTGGAATCAGCCCAAATGCCCATCCCTGGATGAAAGCATATCGAAGTTGTGGTATATTTACACAATGGAATTCTACTCAGCAGAAAGGAAAAAATGACAATGAAATTCAGAGAAAACTGGTCTGCTTTGGAGCAGATCTTACTTAGTGAACTCACAAAATAACAGAGTCAAACACTGCATCTTCTCCCTCATATGTGGTTCCTAATTTAAACTTAAACTCTAAGCAAACCTAGCAGGGAAAATGAGAGACTGTGAAAGAGGTGGAAGGAATGGGAGGGGAGGGGGGAAGATGGGGGGGCACTTATACAATAAGCTAAACCAGTAATGAATAGATCATAAAATCCTTACTTTTCATACAGTAAGCTATTGAGAGAGAAGTGGGCATTGTATAGTAAAAGGGGCCTTGAATGGAAGGGGAGGAAACCAAAGCCCATGAAAAATTGTTCAGAACAGCTACTCCTGGTCCCAGTCATTGGTTTTTTCCCACAGTGAGCTGTTCATCAAAGAGACCCATGAGGTCCCTATCCACCCCAGGCCAAAGATAAGTTCCCATTGCTGAAGAAACCACAGAAAGATATCAAACAACACTCAGAGACCCTGTGAGATCCAGAATGGTATCCAGTCCCCAGATGGTAGCAAGTGCAGTGCTGGAAGACATAACATAAGCTTCCAGGGGAAATTGGTCAATGATATTTGAAAAAAGCAGAGACAACTGATATAAAATGCAGACTGTTGCCATGAGAAGGCTGAACATACTTCCTACTGGGAGAGATCAATGGACCAAGAAATGATCACTGGTGCAATAGATACTCCAAAACTCGTGTGTGTGTGTGTGGGGGGGGTATTCAAGAGCTTTTAAATTGGCCAAGAAATCCACTCAGTGACAAGGAACCGTTAACTGGTATTGAGTTTCAGGACAAAATCCTATAGGCACCAAAAAAAAAAAAAAATCCCCATTACCAGGCATCTACAGAGAGACTAATCTCAATAGAGTTTGCCAAATTAGAAATGTGTGTCTCATTTAACCTAAACTGATCTCATTCTAAGATTGAGATTCTGTTTGTATTTTTCAGAAGGCAGTGAGAGAGCTGTGATCATTCCAACTCCATCGATGAGCTGCAGGCTGTAGGCTGATATCCCAAGAAGAGATGAACCAACCCAGGACTATTATGTAGGCCACGATTGAAACCCTTGAGAGAGTGACAGGATAACAAGAGATCTATAACCACAGCCAATCAGTCATCCCAGGATGTCAGTGAGACAGACACCAATGACTTTCAACACAAAATAGAAGCAGAGACTCTTAAGGTCACAACAACAACAACAATGAAAAATACCTAAAACATTCCCTCCATGACTCAGTGAACTGAGAGGAAGAGGAGGTGGAGAGATTGTAAGAGCCATGGTGGGAGAAGGGGGGGGGGCAACCTGGCTTCCTCCTGTGCTATCCATAACCCCTTAACACATGGATTGACCCAGTGTGCCCACCAAGGAGGATACTCAGTGGATTGTGGACAGGGAGGAGGGAAATGGGAATATCAACACAATATTTACTCTTTCAATGTATGTATCTAATTTTGGACAATAGGGATAAAAAAAGAAAAAAAATCAATG
>PVHP010010091.1:0-48769 GCA_004024765.1 Zapus hudsonius | reverse complement strand
AGGGACCCACAGCCACAGACATTCAATCTACACTGGATAAGCCAGAGAGACAGATACCAACGATCCTCGACACAAAGACCCCCTAATATCACGATCTTAAACCAGCCTTAACACTCGTCCACCACGACTCAGGGAACTATGCGGAAGAGGGGGCGGAAAGATTGTAAGAGCCGTGGTGGGGGAGACTATCCACAGGCTTTGTACCCTCCAGTATCAACACACCTGGGCCATGAGGACCGGACTAAGTACTAAACTATCCAGGGTCCCCTGCCACAGGGACTGATCCAGATGGCCCACGGAGGAGAATATCCAGCTGATTGGGGAGGGGGGGCGTTAGGGAATTGGGGATAACAACTCATTGTTTGCCCACTGAATAATGCAACTCATTATGGATAATAAAAAAAAATAATAAATTAAATAAAAAAAAACCTGACATCAACACAGAAGCTCATGGAAAATCAAGCTAATCTGAATTATATATTATTTCTTTTCAGTCCACAATCTATCATTCCACAAACTATGGTTAATGAAATGCCAAAAATAAATGGACCCACTTAAATAACAATACAAAAAAAAAAAAAGAAAGAAATAATAAAGGTGTCTGGAAGCATTTTCTGACTGTATTCAAAATGGTCATATGTTACCATCAAATAACCAAAAGTGTTATCATATATGGAATGACAGCTATGCCTTTTTAGAGTGCCTTTAATAAGACATCATAGTTTATTACCAATTGCATTTTCATTCTGTGATATATTCTGGTAACTATAATAATTCATAATTTGAATAATCAAAGCTCTTTGTGCATTATAATTGCAATCCTTTTTACAGGCTATACTTGGATCCTCTTTCCAGCTGCCTGCATCTATAGTTACATAAATCAATATTTATTACTACTAAGAGGAATATAAAACACATACTCCTGAGGACTTTGGGGAACAAAAATGAAAGACTTAATCTCTGCCCTCAGGTATCTGATAATCTTGTATGGAACCATATTCATAAAGCATACTAAATTAGACTACTTTAAAGATGCTTATGTTTAGTTATTTTGACAAATATAAGTTGAAATTAAAGCTACAGAACTGTGTACAACTCCAAATGTGCTCACAAGTATAGGACTATGTGGTATTCAGGCTTGCTTATAATAAGAACTTGCATTTGTAAAAGAACCCTGCTGTGTAGCAAAATACTTTCTCCAAAACGGTCTGGTATTTGCTTAAGACTATTGGAAGTGATCAGTAGGCACCTCAAAAATCTCCTTTAAAATGTCTCTGGCTGTGTGATACTCTTATCAATGGATAGTCTTCCAGTATGACTTAGTTTGAGGCTTTGAAACACCCATACCAGATATAATTTCCTTACCAAACATCCAGAAAGGGTTGTAAAGTTTTGTCATATGAATATCATGTGACTGAACACCAATGAAAATACCAGGCAGTCCCTACCTATGACTGCACACATGAGCACGCACACACACACACACACACACACACACTAAAAGAAAACCCCCACAGTAAACATGCTCCAGTGAATTGCTAACTTTCAGCTGTGCATTTTATCGCGAGAGGAAGATCGAGGGTAGATGGTTGCTCATAATTTCCCAAGAATCTGCGGCATCACTTGGTTCACATGACAGTGAATTGAATTTGGTAATGTGTATAACTCGAACAGCAAACAGTAAATAGGTCATTATCTTCAGGGGATCCCTTTTGATCACTACTTTTATGTAAACTCAAGTTGACAGTATCTCCTCCCCAAGGTGGATACAGACCCATTTAGTCACAGAAGTTTGATGAATCTGTCCAGATTAACTCCAACAGTCTTCACCTTCCCCAGGTCTCTATAGCTCTATAGGACTCAGACAAAGTGGAGAGCCCAGATGGAGACTTAGTAGATGAGCAGATGGCTGAGCATTGTGAGTCGCAGGGAAGATCACCCACATCAGGACTAAAGAAAATTCAATGCCAAACACATTTTCCAGGAGCCTCTCACCCCAGCAGGAGCTACAAGGAAGCCTGCTGAGTTAGACAATGTTACAGAATGGTCAACCAGGCTGTACACTGACCAGAGAGGCTTCAACATGTGACCAGCAAACTGCCCAGCCAGAAGACAATGAGACATATCTCCCAAAGATCTGCTCAGTCAATGAGCCAAACTGCCCAGTAACTTATGTCTCCCATGACAAGATCACCATAATGCCAAACAAGATCTTCTAAACAACAATGAAAAATAATTCAGAAAAAATCTGAAATATTTGAAGAGGCTATTACCTTAACATAGTATATAAGTGCTGACATTAGACTTAGGTTTAAAGATAAAAAAAAACTTAATTTTACTTCATCAATTAACTAAATAAAATGACTTATATTAGAAAGAAGAGGTTACTTATACCCCAAATAAAGAAATTATATTTTTCCTGCACTGTTGTAATGAAGCAAGCGATTTGTATAATTAATTTTTCATTTGCAGGTGTCTATGATATCCTCATATCTCATACCCATGCAAAATACTCAAGGAAGAAAAGTCTATATCAACTTCATACTCACAAAATTTATACCAGCATACCCTTAAAGATTTACCTTATTGTTTATTTTTATGAAATGACTTTCACCTCAGATATTATAGATAAAGACAAGTTAACTTTACATCCTCAAGAACTCACCAAAAGAATTAGAATGAACTGGACAGAATTGCTCATACTTTTGACCTTAGCCTGTTTCTAGTTTATCATAAATCTGAGTGAATAGTCTTCAGGTACATGTAAACCTTTGGTATCGATATAGAAACTTATTTTTAATAGTCCTGAATCATGAGATACAAGGTTTCGTTAGCAATCAATTCATATCTATGCCACAATTATGCCTTATTTTATATGCCAATGATGGACAGCTATTTGTAGAAATATACAATTTATATGCATGATATATTAAAGAAGGTCACCCATTTGATCTTACCATTTCTTTAGATTTTGAATTCAAAAACAAAGATTTTAATCTGAAGAGAATATCCTAAATCAACCACAGTCGGTTCTCAGGAGATAACATTTATTCATTTATTTTTATTTTTATTTTCTGGATTTTCAAGGAAGGGTCTTGCTCTATCCCAGGCTGACCTGGATTTCACTATGTAATCTCAGGGTGGCTTGGAACTCACAAGATCCTCCTACCTCTGCCTCCGGAATGCTGGGATTAGAGGTATGCACGAAAGCACCAGCTAGGAGATGAGGTTTAACAGATTTCAAGTGTTTATCCACTGTTATATGATTTTGTCTTGTGTGTTAGAACCTTCTGCTTACAAATAATGCTGAATTGTACATGCAATGTGTGTTAGACTTTTTTTCTTTATTGTTCATAATGCATTACATTGTTTAGTTGTAACCAGAATATTGAAATTAATCTGATATATGGGATATTTTCACTTCATAGAACTAAAACTTTACCTTCATCATGACAGCCATGCGTAGCTGTAGAGGAGTAATCAGTAATATAACTATCCATACGTTTCAAATCAACGTTACCTTTGATCGAAGAATGTGAAGCTGACTACAACACTCACTAACTCATTGATTTAAGTAGCAGCTGAGAAAGCTCATCTGGAACAAAAACACTAATATCATTCTTAAAATACCTTTATAGTTTTTTTAATATATATTTATTGTCCATAATGAGTTACATTATTTAGTGGGCAAACCACGCGTTGCTATCCCGAATTCCCCAATTCCCCCCCTCCCCATCCCTGATCAGTTGTATATCCTCCTCCGTGGGCTGTCTGTATTAGTCCTTGTGGCAAGGGATCCTGTATATCTTAGTACTCATCCCGGTCTTCCTGGCCACAGTGTGTTGTTACTGATGGGTGCCATGCCTCCTGACAGTCTCCACAGCCATTCAACCAACTCAGGATAAGCCAAATGTGTTTGTGTTTTTCAGGATACAACGAGAGAGCTATGGCCCATCTAACCTTACCAACCAACTGTAGGCCGATGGATGAGATCCTGACAAGAGAGGAGCCACCACAGTCATATCAGGGAGGATCCATAGTGAACTCAGCAGACAATGAATGATGAACAAGGGACCTATAACCACAGTCATTCAATCAACACAGGATAGGCCATTGAGACAGGAACCAAGGATTTTTGACACAAGGACCTCTAAGCTCGCAACATTAAAGCAAACTTTATAGTTTTTAAAAGATCGATCAAATAGAAGAGCTATAAAATTCACAATTCAATTCATATGAAAAAATAAGCATTCACCCAATGGTAGATTAAGTCTTACCTAGATATGCATATACTATTTAATTTTTTCATGCAACTAGCAGTGTTATATTTATTTTTTTGAAGAAGCTTAATATCATTTATTTTATATTTCAATGACTTTCTCCTTTAGAATATAATAGCTCTATTTGATTAGGCTAATTATATTTGATAAGAATAAGCCAATATTTTTTCCTCATTTTCCTGTTACAAAAGAAAATATTCACTAACAGATCCAACTACATTTCACCAGTTTTCAAACTATCAGAATTTAAATAACACCAAGGCTCCATTCCCCTTCTTTCTCAGTCCTCCATCCTCAGCACACCTAGAACTCTATCTCACGTGGATGTGCAAATGGAACACCAAGGCAGTAAACAACTCGAGGAAAGAGCTCAATTATTCACAAGAGAAAGAATGAGCTGACTTCGGAGTACATAATTCAGAAAATCTCAAGTCTCTGAGTCAAGGTAGCCTTTCTTCCTGTACCTACAACTACCCATCTGTACTTTGTTTACAGAATAAAATGTGTTTTTTCTCAAGGCAGACTTAAAAATTCTTTAGTTATTAATAGACCTGATATAGAGTTTGACAGCAGTGACAATTGCCTTCCTCTACAGTCAAAATTAACCCTATGTAAATTTCAAATCAATTGTTTTAAGGAAATGGTACCAGCTAAATATGTATACTGTGCTAATGCTTTATGTGCACGGCTCCATTTATCTCTCATAACACAACCTAGGTATTATGCTTATTTCTACATTTGAATGAGGAATCTAAAGCTCTCCATTATTAATAGGAAAGGCTAGATGGAAGTATTTTTTCACAGTGGGGGACCACATCATCATTTGGTGTCTGATATTACCGCAAATATAGCCTTGGCTTCTTCCTGGAAATAAATTCGGTTTGCTGTGAAAATAAATAAAATAAATAAATTGTTGTTACATGTTTGCAGTCCCCCTAATGGAGTAGTGGCCCATCTGATATCATTTAAACTTTGACTAAAGATCAAACTCCATGCAATATCACTTAATTTTGTTTCATTTCCAAAGACTCAGTTATGAAGGCATTAGTTATAGATAAATAAGGAACTTATCAGAAAATATAAATATATCAAAGCAGTTTTTAATGTTGTTCTTGGGAGGGTACAAATAACTGCTTTTCAACATCTAGGTAGCAAGAGTTGGTTCACTGTAAAGCTGAGTTGTTTCCTTCTACTCTTTCTTCCTTGCAAAATAATAGCACACCAGGCTTACCTCAGACATTTATACCCCACAGTAGGACACTACACATAACCAAACAACGGAAGCAAATGCTCTACATTGAAAAGCTCATTTTTCACAGTCAGTGAAAACACTAAACTATGATCAGAATATAACAATTTAAATAAATATATTGTGTTGTCTGTGAGTCCTAATGTGTAAATACGGTATCTACATATTCATTATACAACATATTTTTTCCGTATTGAGGAAAAGCCTACCATGCATTTAACTCATAATCATGAGTTACACTAATAATGTGTGTGCCATTAACCCCAAAAATACTAGTTTTTTTTTCATTCAAAGGAAGCTTCATTTGAAAAAACCCATCCCATACTAAACTCTGATTAAAGTTGCCTGCCTTTCTCTTCCAATGCATTCCTTTACATCACATTATCCTAAAATGTGTTCAGAATGCACAGACAGTTATAATGAAGCTATCAAGACTAAATACCTGTTCCATGTTCTGTGCTTAGAAATGGTTTCATTATCAGGATATTGCTTCTTGTGTATTTCTGTATTTTAGCAAAGTGTGGCAGAATTAGCTGAGGATCTTCAACGGTGCAAATTGTTCCATGGAGCAAGGATCTGCCATCAGTTCCTGAGAGGCTTGTCACTTCTTGCTGCCTCATGAAGAGATAAAACAGTATATCAAACCAGAAGAGTATCTGCCCCCTGAATTTCAAAGCCAAATAAATCATACAGCATAAATCACACTCAATAATGAAAATGATGTTCTCCCAGGGACTCTTCTTACCCAGTGCAGAGAAAGGATAGTAAACATTTTAATTTTTTATCCGAATCTTTTGCTTGAGGCCATTAGCAAAGAACATTACAGCCCTTCAAAAAAAAATCAAACTAATGTTCCATCGTCTACTTTCAAGTGAACAGGAGCTATTTGTCATGTTCAAAAACGAAAAGTGATGTTTCCTTAACCACAGAGGCAGGAATAAATTCACAATATGAACTAGAAAGAGCACCTTCATGGGAGAGAAGCAGCTTAAAGGGTTAAGAGGCCGGTGGAATCTTTTTGTTTTTAATAAAGCTCATGATTGTTTTTCTTTGTTGGTGAATATATGGTACATTTATTAGTTTAGGTCATGCAGACACTATATAAAAATAACAAGTCTTAGAAAGCAATTGTTTCAATACTGGGCCTAAATAATCCCAAATACATGTAGAAATTCATTCAAAAAATTTAAGATATTCAAGAAATGCCACTCCAATGATCATTTGATATATCTCCTTTTGGAGAGTCTCATTTAATAGATAACTTGATATCTAAGCAAAGGTACAGTTATTGAAGATGACAAATTTATTTCTTTCATTCATTTAATAAATTACACCATCATATATAATGTCCTGGTGATGCAAGATTTTTAACATAACTCATGAGAGCGCACGAGAGGAGTCTATGTGCAAATAGAGATTTCTGGATCTCATTTTAAAAAATCTTAAACTTGAGATATCTTATACAACCCTCCAGAATGTTGATATCTCATAATCAGAATAATTAATGATTCCTAAAATAAAGCTTATTTAAAATATTATGCAACAACTCTTACCTTAGAGACAGCTCAATAAGTGTCAGCTAAAATTCAACACACCATTTAAATTTGGTTGTTTCTATAATCTTGGATAAGTTTTAACAAAATGTGTCCATCCTCTAGGGTTATGAATTTGGACATGATCATACCTGTTGACCAATATCAGTGAGAAGCGGGTAAAAGACATGGAAAGTAGTGATGAACATCTTTATTTTATTAATGTGATTTTTTTTGATTCTAAGGTAAAACATGATACAAGAATGAACTTTACAGGAGAAAATCATTTTCCCTTTTGACCCACTCCGAACATTGTAAATAACAGGAAATTGCCTTATGCACAGCTCAATATTCCTTCTGATGGGATGTAAAGAGCAGAGTTCCAAGTTTCGATACAGCATCGATGAATTCTAAACAGAAGAAGAAAAACAAATGTCAATGGATCCTCAAGGCTCACCTAGAGCCTTCGTGCCCTGTGAAGCTGTGCTCAGTGCCCTCTGTCACACTTTATCAAATGTGTCACCTGGGTCAGCAGGTGCAATGACAAATTCTGCATTCCTCAACAAGCTTTGGTTATAGGCTCTCTTTCATTATCTCCAGTGATGTTATACCAGGCGAGCTTGTGAAAAGAAGTCTTCCCACAAACACAAGCACCTCTTTCCAAAATACTGAAGATAAGATTTTCTTGTCTTGGACTTGTATAACATCATGTTTTCTAGCAAGTTCTTCTCTACCTAAAATTTGAAAACAGAATGTAGGTTAGCCTAGGTCATCAAAGCAAAAAGTCAACTGTAATATTGATGGAAAGTTGTGAAAATATTAAATAATGCTTCATAGGAACTCAGACAAAGACAGCAATCTTACATCATAGGACAATAGGAAAAGCAGATGGGGATGAGAAGGTGAAAGTCATCAGTCACCAAGCAGCACTGAAGAGACTATTGTAGAACATGAAGTATGGACTTCACAGAGGTACAAGTCCACTAAACAATGTAACTCATCATGGACAATAAAAAAAAAAGACAATGAGATGTGAGGGATTGGATTTTATAAAAGTTTGAGCATTTAGATAGCAGTTTATTTATGATTGTTTAAAAGAAAACTTTTTGGGTCATTTGTTACTTAGACAGGAAAACACAAATAACTCAATAAAATGTACATAATGTAAAGAATACTTGTGGAAAATATCTCCACTGTAACTCATGTATTTTAAATAGACCTTGGCAAAGAGACATTAGAATAAAGAGAAAAACTTTAGACCACTGAAGGATAACAGAAACATATTTTAAAAATGACAAGCTAAATTGATATGATATCCCATATATCCAAGGCCTCTATAAACATATTTCCCCTGAATGATTACCTCTGAGAGAAGATACAATATTGTGTATTTTTGATTCATCTTTCATTCAAGGACTTTCTTGTACAATACGAAGCCAAATTATTTTAAACTTTTGTTTTACTACATAAGGGATTTTGGAAAAAGTTCTCTCCACAGGTCATATATTTAATTGAACTACTATCAATTCTATAGAAAAAAGGTTAGTGTCTAATTTAGTTTTGTTTCTTTTTAATATCCTTAAGTTTAAATATAAAAAAAACTAAAATTGACAAGAGGAGATTAGAAGTTATTGTAAATCTTGCCTTGCACTTTTCATTACACCCATTGTTTTCTGAGCATCCATTCATTTTCTCGATGGACATAAATACCAAATTCCCATTTTCCTCAGTAATCTAAAGAACAAATTTAGGGAACCAAACTGTCCAACTGTCTGAATATGGTCATTTGTTTCATTAAATGATTCCAATCTGGTCTCTATGATGCAAACCTCCTTCCACTTCCTTCTCTCAGGGAAAAATCTTCATCTAAACCTTATAACTGACCTTCACTGGTGCTCAGGCTTTAGCAGATGTGCTCAGCCTTGACTTTCCTAATCCCTTTCCCCAAACTCAAATCAGTTTCCTCGTAATAATTAGCTGCATCCCTGGTTGTTAACCATACCCATATAATACCTTTCTTCTTGGAAACATAATCCCTTATGGATCAAGATGACATTCTCCGTTAGTCAACATGACACACTGAAAGTCCTGGCTGGATTACTGTAGATGTACAGAAATGAATTTGGATTGGATAAATTTCAAAAATAAATTTAGAAGCTGTGCAGTGGAGGACTGTCAGTATGTGAGATTTCACTGCTCCTTGCTGTCATCTAGTCATCGTGATTGTGCTTATCTGTGTGGTTCTACAATTAAGAATTTATTGAGTGCATTAGCTTAAAGTTTGATGCCTCTGTTTTTTTTTAAGTTTAAGGGTTGTCCTTTTGATTAAATTATGTAACACAGAGGATACTTTACCTTATACATATTTCACATGGCCCAGAGTATTAGGGTGACATTGAGTTGCAGCAGTGATTCTTAATACTGTTTGGTGAATTTAGTTAAGATGAATTGGATTGAAATAAGTAAAAAAAAAAAAAGAAAATCATATTTTTATCTTTTTTGTCAGAAAAAGCACTGGGGTTTTGGTTCAAATTGCTGTACTTAGATCTTAAATAGCAAATGACTTGGATCCATTTGTGGGCTTTATAGAACTTGTCTCAGAAGTGTATCATCAAGGTCACAAACACCCTTTATATGAAAAAAGACTAATAATTATGAAGTTAAGTATTGTCATTTATTACGTGGAAAAGTCAAGTACAGAGATATAAATGTAATAATTAAGGTCTCATCAGATAGAAAGAAACCTGTGACAGAGTCTGGACAACGCTGCTTAGGAAAGTGTGAGATAAAATGTATGCATCTTGACTGGCTGGTTTTATTAGCCAAGGAGTTCTGGGAGGCCTTGCCTTCTTGCCTCCTTTTGATCATGGAGAGGAATTTGCGGGGTTTACCAATATTGTGTAAAACTATTCTTTCCAAAATAGAATTTCTCCGTTGATATTATCTGTGTAGTTGCCACTGCAAGTTTCAAAATGAATGAGACCTCCAGGGTGAGAATTCTCATAGTCCCTTATTTTATCTACCTAGAGCGAGCCAAATGGAAGAATCATTCATCCTTTATAGAACAAATTATTGATCATAATACCATCTGGTTTTTTATTTGTGCATGTATGTGTGCATGAGGGGGAATGCATACATGTGAGAGGCTGAGGGCAATCAATGGTCTTCCTCAATCATTCTCTAGCTTTTACTTTCTTTTGTTTTATTATTTGATATCGGTTCTCTCACTGAACCTGGAGCTCACTTATTTGGATAGACAAACTAGCTAGTGAACCCCGGGAATCCTCCTATCTCTGCCTTACCTCTTCTGGGATTACAGGTGTATGATGCCACACCTGCTTGTTTGTTTGTTTTTATTGTTTTGTACATGGATGCTAGAAATATGAACCCGGGTTTGCATGCTTTTGCATTCAGCACTTTATCCACTTAGCTATCTCTGTAGCCTCCTTCTCCACCATGAGTTAACATATATCAGCGTGTGTATGGACCAATTTTGGCCAATCAGAAGCACATTAGGAGAGTCGATACAGATATTACTTGAAAAAAATAAGATTCTTTTTATTAATACTGTGCTATGTTGTTGTGACCCTGGATCAATTACAGCAGCCCATTATTGCAGTAAAGAAAAAGATTATCTGAGAATAAAGGCACACAATGAAAATCAGTGTTGAGAGGAAAGAGAACATGGTTGAAAGAGTGTGGGCTTCTGCTCCTGGAATCATTTTACATCATTACATTCCCCATGGATGCATACAATTGCATCGCCTGTTTTAAATTTCAAGTCAGTTTCTATAACTTACACCTTAAGAACCCATCCTTTTAAACTTCATTGACTGTAGAAGAGAACCTTCTCTCCCATCATATTTTCATTCATTACATAGCAACAAAACTATCAATCTTCATTATTTGGAAACTTTATGTTTTCTAAGATTTCTGTAATGAGAGACTAGAAGAATCCGTAAGTCATACAAAACTGGAACGTAGAATTTCATGAGGTTTACATTTAGGCAAAGTTTCCTCATAAAGCAAACAAATGGAAGCAGAGATCTTACAGCACAAGCATGAGGATCTGAGTCCAGACCTCCAGCACACACATCAAGGCTGGGCATATCGGTGGGTGCCCACTGTCCAGAAACAGGGAGGCAGCAAAGCCCCGAAGCTCAGTTTGACCAAGTGTGTGAGCTTCTGATTGAGTAAAAGATCTTATCTCAAAGAGTTAGGTAGAGAGGAATTGAATAACATACCTGATGCCAAACTCTGGCTTCCACACGTACATTCATACCCCCCCACACACATATCAACTTGCATTCACACATACATATACACAAAGAATATTTTCTCCATTTGCTTGTTTATTACCATACCATTCCCTGTGACTTGCAGTAGATTAGGTTTTTGCTTATCCTCACCCAAGAGAACTAAAGTACAGATATAATGGTAAGTCCTTAAGGACAGAGGGACTTAACACAGGTGTTCCTCAATGTGTAAATTTCCAAACAACTGGCAATTTGATCTATGTGATCCCTCTCACAGCAGAAACCCATTGATGTAAGGAATCCATTGGAGAGCAGTTCTGTTTGAGAGGCATGTTTCTTCACTCCAGTGATTTGAACTTGGCTTGCATCGATGTTTTGGACAAAGCTTTTTCTCCTTTCAACTCTTTAATCAAAATTAAACCCACGGCGCTTTTCTCTTACTCATGAATGCACTCTTATACAGCAGAGAGTTTATTCAATGTGCATGATAAAGGTCTCTGAAGAAATAAAATCAGAAACTAATGCAAGAATAAACTAGTAAATAATCTTGGAATTCATTTTGAACAATTTCAATATTGAAAAATTTCTGTTTTACTAAGCTTTGAGTTGTTCAAGCAGAACACTTTCTTACTCTAAGCTGTATTCAACTTCCTCATTCACTATTCATTTGTGAATATTTCAATCTCTTAAAGCCTTTTTGAAAAGAGATTCCTTAATAATTCTATGACTATGATAGTCTCAATTATTTCTGCATTGGTACTTTTACTTCCCTTGCCTTTTTTATTGGTCAGAACATCTTGTTATTATTATAAAATAAATACCAAGTAAACTAAAATGCTAGTATGTTTTCAAATACTGTATTTGTGTTGCTCTTTATATTTTAAATAAGATTCTTATTTTATTTATATACTTTTTAGTTAGGATTCAGAGGTTTAAGTATCATCATGACCTTTTGAAAGATATTTTGTTTCAGTTGATTCCCTTCCTCTCTCTCTCTCCCCACCCGCCTGGCACCCATACCCCCCCTTTACCTACCCCATTCTTTCTACTTAACATGCACATTTCTTATTTTGCTCTTCCCCAAACTTCCTTCCTTACCATCTCTTATTAACTACCTTTGGTCACTCTTTTAGCTTTCCTGGTTTTTCCCACACCTCCTTATGAATATCCATATAGATATTACAAACTGGGGTCTGTATATGGGACAATAAGCATTTTGTTTTTATGAGTTTGGGACACCTCACTTAATATAATTCTTTCCAGATCCATCCAATTTTGGACAAATTTCATAATTTGGTTTTTCTTTATATCTGTTGATGGTCATTTAGGCTGGCTCCATTTCTCAGCTATTATGGCTAGAGGAGCAATAAACATAGATATGCAACAGTCTCTATAGTAGAGTATAGAGTCTTTTGGGTTTATGCATAGGAGTGGAATAGCTGGATCATATGACAATTATATTTTAATTATTTCAGAAGTAACCATACTAATCTATAGCCACACCACTCCAAATGCACCCGATCTTGTCAGGAATGCAACCATACTGATTTTCATAATGACTATACTAGATTTCACTCTTGCCAGGAGTTAATAACCATATTCTTGAGAATAGCCATTCTGACTAGGGTGAGATAGAATCTCAAATAAGTTTTACTTTGTCTTTCCATAATGGTAAAGAATATTGAACACTCATAAAATACTTATTGGACATGTGTTTTCTCTTTAGTGAACTGTCGATAACTGATAACTATTATTATTGAATGATTTATGTGGAGAAAGAAGGAGAGAGTGAGGGAAGGAGGGAAGGATAAGAGAGAATGCATGGGTTAGCCAAACCTCTTTCGGCTGCAAAGGGCCTCCAGATGCATGCACCAAGCACTTTGGGCATCTGGCTTTTTGTGGGTAATGAGGAACTGAACCTGGACCAGCAGGCTTTGTATACAAGTGTCTTTAGCTGCCTTGACATTTCCCCAGTCCTATTTTTGTCTTATTCATTTGTTTTGGCATTGAATTTTTGTAGTCCTTTATTAATTCTGAATATTACCTCCAATCTCTATAATAACAGGTAAAGAATTTCCCCCATTCCTTAGGTTGTTCTCTTTACAAGTGCTTTCTATTCTATTCTATTCTATTCTATTCTATTCTATTCTATTCTATTCTATTCTATTCTATTCTATTCCTATTCTATTTTATGTAGAAGCTTTTCAATTTCATGTGCTTGTATTGTTTTTAATTTCTGGAGCCATTTTCCTATGTTGTTGGAGTTCTCAGAGTGATCTTGCCCGTTCATACAATGTGTAGTGTATTCCCTATGAATTCTTGGATGACATTCCAGTTCATTGAGAAATGTTACTGAAATTTTGATTTCTCCTTTGTCATTCAACAGATTTGCTTTTAGTTTGATAGATTTGATAAACTTTCACCTATTGGGATTTTGATACAACAATTTTCCTGGATAGAATAAACAATAATATTTTCAAATGTCTAAAAGCCAGGAACCTCATAAAGCCAGTGTCATAAACAATGTCACTCCAAGTAAGGGCGAGGAAGGAATATGAGCTATCTGAAATCATGTACTCAGTCTTCATCACTACAGAAAATGTTCTATTCTTCTCCCAGCACTACAATGTGCTGAGGGAAAGTTCTGGTATAATAAAGAGGAATATCTAAGAAGAGAAGGTTTTGACTTTTCAATTTTGTACTTTGTTGTAGTCATTGATTGGTGTTACCCTGACTTGAATTTTTATATGGATCTAATTCATTTAAGCTTTTAGAAACATACTGACCCTGAATGAGGTAGAAGGAGAGAGAGAGAGAGAGAGAAAGAGAGAGAGAGATTGGGAAGAAGGAAGATCAGGTAGAGAGAGACAAGAGAGAGAATGGCTGTTGCTTTGGTTCTCTTCCCTCAGGCAGAATTTCAGAATGAACACCAGGAAACGTACAAGAAGGACATAGGTCAAGTGGAAAGAAGTAGTACTTAAAAATATCCAAGGGAAAGCCCTGCCACAGAACGACTAATTACCATCTCCCTTAACGCTGCACAAGAAGTCTGAGCTTGCAGGGAGGGAACCCCTAGCTCTCCCCAGAGAGATGAGAAAACGAAGAATGCCTTCATCTCATCTCATCTGCTTCTCTTATCTTTATTAACAATGAAGAGACATAAATAATCCCCCACCTTCTTCTAAGGGCTGCACAGATTGGCAATTATTTAAATGAATGAGAAGAAGAGGTGACTGCTGGGAAGTACACTTAAAAAGAAAGAAAAAAGGCCAAAATACCTATACCATGGCAACATATCCTACCCTCTCCCGCTCTCTGCCACTGTATATCTGCAGATATGTGAACAATAAATTAAGACCAAGGTGCCCTGAGATGTAAATTCTTGATCCCATTCACATTTGACTGGCTGTGCACCTAGAAGTACAAGTGACCTACATTGAGCGCCCCAGCAGGTAAAAGGGAAGCAGGCTCTATTCAGCCCTCCAAAAGCTGAATGGTCCTCCTGAGTCAACATTATCCTCTCAGATTGATGCTAGTGTAAATTAATGTGTAATAAGGTACTTGATCTCCTGAAAGATAAGGAACTACATCTTGACTGCGATGTAATACTGTTGGGTGGCACACTTGGAAGTCAAGGACTTTTCGTATATTAATTCACGTACAGATAAGGAAACCAAGCATAAGCAGTTTTCCCAGCTCTGCACAGCTCGTGAGTCTGGGAGCTTTGGTGAGAATCACTGCACTTGATCTGGGATATAAGCATTTGTGAAACTGCTTGTTTAATGTCAGTGAAACACACCATCTCAGACATGAAGTGGCATGTCCTTGTCATGAAACATATAAAGCTTTAATGCTCATTAATGGCACATGCTTTTGGATAACACTTGTCAACAATGACATAATTGTTCAGAGTTAATTATTAAGTATTTCCATATCCTTTAACTTACATATTAAGAGTAATTATTAACTTGCTTTAATACATATGCATAATGTGAAAAAATTACCATTTTAACTATTTTCAGCCATGCAGTTCTGTGACATCAAGGACATTTCTGTTCCTGTGTAGCCATTGTGCAAGTCCTTTTGCATCTTTTACTCTTTTGTGAAGAGATTAAAACTCTGCATCCATTAGATGACACCCCTTGTCCCTAACACCTGCTAGCCTACTTTCTGTCTCTTTAAAGGTGAGTGCTCTCGCTCAGATTGCTGGACAACCAACACTATCTGTCACTCTGTGCATGACTCATTTCACTCAGCCTAAACCCCTTCCAGATTCATCTCTGTGGAAGCATGTGCCAGAATTCTTTCTTCTTTAAAGTGGATAGCATTCCATTACCCACGCTATAGTTCCCTCAACCATTTTATCCCATGAGAGACAGTTGACTTGCTTCTTTCAGTCACTGTGAACAGCGTTACTGTGACAGCAGTATAATCTCTCACACCCAATGCACATAAGACAATTCTTAAAATAAAATGCACGAGGGCTCAGGACATGGCTCAGTAGTTAAAGGCACTTGCTTGCAAAGCCTGCAGCCTAGGTTTAGTTCCCTAGCACCCACAGAAAGCCAGATGCACTAAGTGCCCCATGCATTTGGAGTTCATTTGCAGTGACAAGAGGCTTATGTCCAACCTCATCTTTTTTTCTTGTTCATTCTCTCTTTTTTATCTCCCTTTCTTCCTCTCTTACATGTATATACATACACTCTCTCTGCTCACAAATAAATAAAATTATCAGTATGTAAAATATAATAATTTTTGAGTGTGGTGTCACACACCTATGATCAGACACTCAGGAGACAGAAACAAACAAATCAATTCTAAAAATAATTTAATTAAAGTTTTAAGTTGTGAAAAACAACAAACTTACCATGATGACTAATTATTAAAATGCACACTGAAAAAATTTAGTGCATGTCACAACCACAGCCAGCTCTCTGCTATGTTGACTGCTTGGAGCCAAGGACACTTTTTTCTTTAAAGCTCTCTCTCTCTCTCTCTCTCTCTCTCTCTCTCACACACACACACACACACACACACACACACACACACACACACACCCCAGTGCAGAAAAAGCACTGACTTTCCTAAAAGCATGAGATGAAAATCCCATATGGAAAGCATCTCACTGGACCTGGGTGTAGGAAGACATGTTCATCACCAGAGATGGAGAGTTGAAGCCAGGAAAAGTCCATTCAAACAGATCTTGTTGAACTAGCTCTTATCTTTCTAGTCACTTCTCCTAGACTAATTACTTCAGTCCAACCCCCCTTGCCTTAATAGGTTTTCACAATTTACTATACTTTTTCAGACTTGGTATATAAATGTTCAACTCAAACTTCCTTCTGTTTTCTTAAGTCTTCATTCAGAAGTCCTCCTGGGTCATGTGAAACATATGTTCAATAATGTATTCATTGCCTCTCTCAATCTTTCTTATGCCAGCTTAATTCTCATATATCATGATACACTTAAGACACCTTCATCCCACAAGGACAAAGAAATTCTTGTTTGTTCTGAGTACTTTGCATAATGGGTGCTTTTAGAGATGGAATGAGGAAAAAGATGGTACCTTTGAGATGGGCCCTGGAAGCTAAGCTAAGCTAAGATTCTCTCTGAAGTCACGTCAAAAAAGATATAAATAGATATATAGATATAGACATAATAGATATAGATATACTTGATAAAATATATTGGAAAAATGAAATATGTAGTCTAATCACTCATTCAAAAAGGTAATTTGCCTGAGGTGTAGTGAATCACAACTAAAATTCCAACTCTGGAGGAGCATGAATTCCAGGTTAGACTGAGCTACACAGATATACTGTGTCTGTAAAGAAAACAAAAAGATAAAACATCCTCTTATAATGAATACTTTTCACAAAATTATTTCTGCCAAATATACTGAGTAAAATTGTAACCATGATATCATAAATAAAGATTAAAACTATCTTAGCCTATGTATTCACTTCCACACTCAATGACACTCTAAGCTGTGCTCAGCTAGGTAGCGAGGACAGAGGACATGGACTTGGGCAGCAAGGGGCTCTGAGTCACTTTCTCACCATACGCTCACACTGGAGAAGGCACAGTTCTTTCCACACAGTGATGTGTGCAAAAGGACACACAGAAACACTCCAGGCCTCTAAAGTCTGGGCTAAAAATTAACACATTTACTTCATTCATTAACCAATCTCAGAGTCAAAAGATCTTGAAATATATTTGACTCTAAGTCAGAGAAAAATGCAAAGCTGAGTGGCAAAAATAATATATGGATGCAGGATCAAAAATTAGCACCCATCAGACCATGGGGGAGAAGCTACAAATTTCAGGAAGATTTTCAGTTGGCTCATAAAGAAGGAATTTTTGTCTGGATATGAATTAATCAAGATTATTAGAAATTAGTTTTTCTTCCCTCTTTGTAGATTGTTACTGAAGGGGGCAATGACTCTGGATATTCTCTCCCACCATGGCTCTTATATTCTTTTAGTCTCCTCTTCCACAAAAAGCTGGCTACCTCGGGTGCAGGTCATAACCCCCTACCCTATGGACAGATCCAGTAGGCACACCAATGAAGGACCCCAGTGGGTAGGGGACAGAGAGGAGGGAAATGGGGACACCATCACAAGATTTGCTCATGCAATATATATATAATAATTCATAATAAAGATATTTTTTCCAAAAAAAAATTTTCCCACTGTTGCGCTTTTAGATAGTCATTGAAACAAATACATGCTCAGTAAAGAGTAATATTAAACATTTTTGTTGTCTTTATAGCAGTGTGCTAGTTAAATTTTGAAGCTCAGAATTGGCTTTATAAATTAGAAAGGCTTACCGGGAGGCAGAGGTAGGAGGATCAGTCTGAGACTACATAGTGAATTCCGCTCAGCCTGGAAAAACCAATAAATAAATAAATAAATAAATATGAAGAAAGGCTTATGCTCAGAGGTGGGAGTAGATGTGGCAGATATTCTTGAAATTGTTGTGATTAACTGAGGACTAGTTGAAGGAATAGTAGAACAGATGTTTTATTTAAGGTCTAGAATTAAGAATGTTATATTAAAAATAAAACAAGATTAAATTTTGGGTTAAACTGCTTCTTTTTTAGTGACAATTTCCATGCATGAAGATAATCTAACTCGATCATAATTTCTCCCAGTAAATTCTTTTACCCCCACCACATCCTTCGCCCTTTACTGAACTCCTTCTTTCTGGTCAGACCTGCTTCTATTTTGATTACTTGTTTAAACCCTCTCCCTTCATCCACATGGAAATGTGGATGAGTTTGCTTCTGTGGAGGTCTTGTGTGAAGAGGAACAGCTTCTCTGAGGTCATAATGTAGAAGTCTTTTCTCATCTTCAAGATGGGGTCCCAAGGTGCTCCTCCCCATGCTCTCTGGCTCTTATACCCCCGCCCATCTCCCACTATTCAAAAATGTTCCCTGAGCCTTGAGGGGCCTGAGATGTCACATCTAGTGCTAAGCACTCAACCATCACTTACTTCCATCACTTCAAACATATCTGGTAGGGGAGATACAATGATCCTGAAGATTAAGTTTTTATTCAAATGGTTCTGTGAACACATAAAGATGTTTGAAAAAAAAAGGCTAAAACAACCAAAGTAGCAAAATTGGGGAGATACAGCAACTGAGTTGGAAAGCAATGGAAGTTGCATAACCAATTATTCTAAGCAGAATGTTAAAATCATTGAGCAAGACATGATTCCCCATTCCATGAGAGGGGGGATAAATGATAGAAGTCTGAGGTTCCTGGTTCAGTAGGACTTGTAATTGGCAAAGGCAATACATCAAATATTTCAAATCAAGCTTCTCAAACTTTGGTGATCAGAGATTGTAATACAGTTAATTAATAAAAATTGAAAATAGGATCTAGTTTAGAAAGAGTAGTGGCAGAGAGAATCTCAGAGCGGTTATTTCCCAGAAGAGGTTTTAGAAAGGTGGGGGGGTCATGAGAACCCAGCTGAAGACTGGGCTATCCATGGTCCCCTACCACAAAGACTGATCCAGACGGCCCATGGAGGAGGATATCCAGCTGGCTGAGGATGGGGAAGGGGGGACAATGAGGAATGGGGTAACAACTCATTGTTGGCTCACTAAACAATGTAACTCATTATGGACGATAAAAAAGAAAACAAAAACAAAAACAAAAGAAAGGCTACACCCTCCAAATGCTCACCAACCTAAAAAAAAAAAATGGTCTCAGTTACAGTGGAGAAGAGCTTAAGAACTATGGAAATAAATATTCTGGTCATTTCTCTCAAAACTAATAAATTATGTTTTTAGGAATCTAGGAAATGAGAGAGTAAAAGAGAGAGAAATTATCATCCCCATAAAGTCCTGACAAGTAGGAAGGAGACCAATGATAAAGGCTTTGTAAATCAGGATAAATATTTGAAACTTTGTCTGAATAACAGTTGGAAATTTTAAACACAACCAAGAATGACCTGATTAACATTTTTGAAAAGCTCAGTCTGAAAACTGCATCCGCATAGGTGAGGAAATTACTAATTAAACTGATCGTGCACAGTGTACAAAAGTCATTTGCCTAAGATGTGTCATTACTGGAAACGTGCCAGTATACCTCTTTTACAAACAAGATAACTAAAATGGGTTGAATGTGTTCTGTTGAACAAAAAGGAACAAAGAGGAGACTCACATTTTACAAATTAAAATCTGCCTCTTTCTTTCTAGTAGTGCCAGTAGCCAGGTAAGGAATGCCTGTGATTATCAACGAAGTAATAAAGTTCAGGGAAAAGAATAATAAAACGGCAGGCAAGCCTTTAGAAGTACCAGATGATTATTTCCTAATAATCAGTGACAATACTGTGACCTACGGAAGTAAATATTAAAGGCTGTTATGAAATTACCCAATCACTGTTCATTAAGGACTAGAACAGCTCAATGGTAGAGTATTTATCTATCATGTCCAAGGAGCTGCTTTCAATGGCCAGTACTGGAAACAAAAATTCACTGTATCTGGTCATAATACAGTGGATGATCTATAATTTTGTTTTCAGGTTGGAAAGTGGTTAAGCTAATTTAATTATTATTAAATATCTGTCTTATCTCACATGTTCCCAGCTTCTCTTCTTACTTGGATGCTTTGATATACAATCAGACATTTAAAGAATACGTGATGTAAAAGAAAAGAACATTTTAATTCACTGCTGATTAATGGAGAGGAGGCTGAGACAAATTGCCTACCACTTCTCAATTTTCTAAATAATCAAAACATTTTCCCTTTTTGTACAGAAAATTGACATTTAAATATATCATAACTTTGCATAATGTTTCTCATTGAAGACTTATCTTCTCCTGAGAATGATTAGAGATTGTTTGGATCCATGTACAAATATATTACTGACTTATTAATTTATGTAGGGCAGTGATTTTTTTTCATGTATCTTTTTAAATTAAACTTCTAAAGCCTTTTAAAGGCTGATGACACACACTATCCAAAATTGAATTCACTGCCATTAAATTATTTTAAAAGAAAAGAGGAAGTACATTTTGTGTCATAGAAGATCATGTTTAAGAATGTTAAAGCAAACACAATAAAGAAATATTGTTAAATTCTCAGGAGGGCAACCATTAAATAGAAACAAATCATGACAAAGGGTTTCAAATAAATAGACATTTCTGCATCCTATTTTTGTGTCTTTTTATAATATGTGCTGCAAATATATTTGTTCTTATTTTTGTCTATTCTGGTTTTCTTTTAAGGAATATTTCCCATGAAGAAAACTTGTCACGGAATTGGATTCAGTTGTTATTCCTATTTGCTTCTGGAGGATCATGTATGATTTTTAGAACTAAGATATTGTAGCTCTCAATTGTTACTGTGGGATTTTTATTAAAGTAGAGAGCTCAATATTTTTCTTCTGCTTCATTGTGGACTATTATAATTTCCAGCAGCACTAATTAAATGGCTTGTGTTTGTCAAAACCATTAGTATTAAGTATCCTCATATTATTTGGGTAGATATTTAAACTGTTGTATTTATTCCATTGCTAAGATTCATCATTTTGAACCAGTATATAGTATGTTATGCACTGTTAATTTCATAATATATTTTAATATTTAAGAATAGTGTCCTGCCTAATCATTTAATTAGTAAATACTGGCAGTAGAACCAGTTCAAATTAGGACCAAGACTGAAATTCTACCTAGTTAAATTAAACTCATTTTATAATGTTACATAAAGACACCAATCAGCTCAGCAGTTTTCACAGTAGAGAGGACAAGAGTTCTTAAGTGACTTAATAAGAAGATGGGCTCTGAGCTCCTAAGTGTGAATCAGGCAGGGTGAAGTCAGGAGTTCAGGAAGCCCACCCACTTTCCTGTCACAGGTAGTCCTGCATGTAGGAGGAGACAGAGCCATGTTTCTGCTGTAAGGCTCCAGGAAACCATGGCCATGGTCACTGGGCTATTCCAGCTCATCTTAAACAGAACCCTGCATGATTCACAGTAACATGTGCTTGGCATAAGGACAGTGATTGTTTTTCTTGTTCCTTGCTCAATTTCAGCATAAGGAGCTGCACTTGGCATAGAATAGAAGCCCAATAAACACTTGCTGAAGTCTAGCTAAATGGACAGATAAAATTCTAGACAAACACACACAACACAGTTCATCTGGAAACAACTCTTAATCCATCAATCTCAAAGTCATAAACCAGCAGGGCTTGGATTACCTTAAAATTTAAGAAATACAACAGGGTCAGTTTGCAACTAGGAATTAAGCCAAGTAGCTCTTGGGCAGGCTATAAGGCTAATATGGAATCACCTCTGTTACTCTGTTACATTTTTAGACATTTCTTAGCTTTTGTGACAAGTATTTTTTTCTAAAACAATTTAAGTGAGATAATAAGATAAAAATGCAAGACAATATCTGGAGGAAAACCTTTGAAATGAGTAGACTACTTTGACAGAAAGGATATGTTTATATTTTACTACCCAAAATGCATGTTCTTAAGGCGATATATATTATCATTTCTTTTTGTTCTTTTGGCTCATGCTATTATACCAACTTCTGTGATTACATTTCTTTTTATATTTTATTTTTCACATCAAATCATAACAACTGTAGTTAGAAATTTTTAATTTAACATAAATTAATTTCAGCATCCTTTTGTATGTGTGTATGTATGCCTGTTTGCATATGTGCAGGTGCACTTGTGTGTGGGTGTGTGTATACATGTGTGTGTGGATGTACACACCAGGAGGCAACATTAGAAGGCTTCCTCTCCACCTTACTTGTTGAGGCAAGGTCTGTCACTTGAATCCAGATTTCACCCTTTAGTCAAAGATTAAATTAGGCAGGTTTCCTGGGTAATAACTTGTTTCTGGCTCCAGAGTGTTAGAATTATACATGGATTGTCATACCCATCCACCATGTATAAGGGTGCTGGAATCCAGGCTCTGATCATCATGCTTACATTTTATTCACTGAGCCATCTTTCCAGCCCAATTTTTGCTCATTTAACTTGTGAAAAATCTGGTATTTGATAGGATGACATAACGTTAATTTTCATTTATTGTCACATGAAAGAACAGTCCATATATTCTTATTCTACTAAAACATATTTAATCTAAAATATCTTTAAAACTATTTAGCCATTATATATGTAGCACTTCTGTCAATTATGTATGCATTTTCATTTTGAATCAACTTGTTTCCTATTATTGAAAACCAATTGCCTTTTATGAAAGAAAAGTACTATTACTGATGATATAATAATATAATAAATAGAATATAATATCACACAGATTATGTATGCTATAATAATAATGGGAACACTAATATTTTAATACTGAAACTTATAGCTACAACTGGTCAATAGTTATTTGGAAGAATAAATGTATATACCCTTGTCTAGTACACTTGTCTGCTGGTCCTGTAAATGCATTCATCATCTTTCTGACTTTGGAAGTACAGTCAATGCACAGCCTCTGTCGCTATGTGCTCACATCCATTCTGGACTTTGCTCCAGTGCCATGCATCTCATGGGTGACACTCAGACAATAACTGCCATAGAAAATGCTGATGGATCAAACTCCCTGTGGGTCTTACTGAGCTTCCTTCGACCTGTGTTGCAATCTGAGACTTATCCTCATAACCTATTTTTCCTTGCTCACTCTCTTTCGTGGGGACCACACATGCGTAACAACCTGACACTTTTTCCAGCTTGAAGATTTATTTCCTATTCTCTTTCCTGATAATGAACCTCCTGCATGTCCATCTTGTTCCTGATGTTTGATGCTGCAAGAAGACAGACCATCGCAAGTATATAGAGACAGTTATATGAAGATTTTGGACTGATTTAAGGGGCCAGTAAATTCACAATGGAGTGAGTGCCTCATTGTGGCCATGGGGCTTCTGTCATAGCTTCCATGAAGGTCTTTATTTCCTGGAGTGGAAAACAGGCTCGGCTCAGCTGCTGAATGATGGTCACATTACCAGCATCTTTGAGCTCAAGGAATGGGAATGTTCAAGTGAAGAAGGTATTTTATGAAAAGGTCAGATATTTGAATTGGAAATCTTGGAATCCTGGGCAAGGGATAGGCTCTTTTCCATGGATATCCCTGCACACGTTAGCATTGCATATCCACACTCAAACTCATAGTGCTTATAGAGATGTCTGTCTTCCCTGGAAAAACACAACATCCAGATGGCTTTGGAAGTCATTACAGAGGCGTCTCCCCTGGAAGTCAGCAGTTTCCACTTCTGAAACTGCCTCCACCTCCTTTCCCCACATTTCTCTATGGCAGTAAGCAGTAAGCTAAGGATACAAGTAGGAGTGGTGACCACAGAGGGGAGTTCATTACCATTCATACAAATTCTCAAGACACTAAATGGTAAAAGTGAAGTGAGCAATGCTTAAATGCCTGAACCAATAAGCTAGAATGATTGGAAAATCACTAAGGCAGGAAAACACTTAAAGCAAACTGGGCCCTGATGGGAGTGACAGATCTGGTTAATAGAGCATGGAGACCCTATAGTCAATAATACAGGCCAGCAAAAAAATTACTGTCATTTCTACAATATCAACAACCATCAAGAGGAAAGGTGGGGCTAAGCTAAAGGTGATCTTCCTGTTGCAAAATGGGGATCTTTCTATGTTCCGACACCAGAGGTAATTTTTGCCTAATTATCAATTCCTCATTAACAAAAGATACACTCTATAAAACCCAGGTATGAGTCATGATAATTCCCTGATAATTCTATGTTTTTCCTCAAACATGCTTAGGACCATGAATTCAAGTTACTGTATAATAATAACAGAACATTTCAAGGACTGTAAGGTTAGGTGTCTATTGGCAAAGGTACTATTGTGGCTGTGTTGCTAGTGTAAGGACTCACAGTGTGGCTACTGTATCACATAGTGGGTCCATATTACTGATGACTCACACAGTGAAGGTTCCCTAGGCCCCCGGAGGCAATTGGAGTTAAAATGTGTGCCATTTAGAGTAGATCCCAAATTGCATTCTTGGTCTGCAGGGTATGAGATGTCATTGAGGTGAAGATCATGTGAAAACTCTGAAACATAACCCCTGTCTAGTCCAATTATCAAGTCATTGATAAGTCAAAATAGAGATTAATGATGCAATTTAAATTCTAATGGATCTGAGATAAAAATGCTTACAGTGCTTACATACCTCCATATATTTTACAAGTTTAGCTCTGAAAAAAACTGAATGACTCCTGGATAAAATACGGCCCACGGAGGAGGATATACAACTGATCAGGGATGGGGAGGGGGGGAATTGGGAAATTCGGGATAACAACGCATGGTTTGCCCACTAAATAATGTAACTCATTATGGACAATAAATTTATATTTAAATTAAAAAAAAATAAATAAATAAATAAACTACCAAAGGTTACCTCAGACACACATGTCTCTACATGTCTCATAAGGTAATTTACAGATTTTCTCCACGTCCTTTTGACTCTCCTACCCTGAGTGATACCATCTGAAGAGATATAGGCAAATTGAACATTAAAAAAAATCACACTACGTGATCCCATCAATAATATCATACTGGTAAAATAAAGAAGAGATGGCTAGTATGTCAAATGATTTCATAGGAAACCTGCACACTGGATAGCAAGAGATAAACTTGTGAATTCTTACAACCTGCCACTTAGGAGAAGTTGGTGGACATGTAATCACCAGGTGCATGTCACTGTAAGACACCAGGTACTGCGTAGCTCATGCTCTACCATGGTGTAGAAAGCAGGACAGCTTTGTCTGTAGAAGATTATCCATTTTACGTCTATCCTCAATGAGACTGCCCATTTATGGGACTAAGTAGCATCCAAGTTTGCTTGAGTGAATTGCAGAGAAAAAGATTTTGCAACAAACTCAAGTGGTATATAAGCAATTGTATTGCTTGACTCATAGTATCCAGCCGGTCAGATGTTAATTGTGGTTTTATTGGTGGGGAACAGTTCCTTAAGGAGCTAGGGCAGGCCCCATAATGAATGTCTGTGGAATTTTGAAACAAGGTTATGGCAACATTAACAAATAAAGAAACGAGTTTAAGAAATTGTTCTTTTTTATTTTTTATATTTTATTTATTCATTTTCAAGCAGAGAGATACACAGAAAGAGAGGGAAGAGAGAGAGAGAGAGAGAGAGAGAGAGAGAGAGAGAGAGAGAGAGAGTGAGAGAGAGAGAACCAGGGCCACCACCTTGTGGGTATGGTTTATGTGGTTGAACCCAGGGCCTTACGCACTGGAAGCAAGTGCTTTAACCGCTGAGCCATCTCTCCAGCCTGAGAAATTGTTCTTGACATGCTAATGTGTGCTGGTAGAAATGGATCCCTTCATCATGAGACATAAGGTAACCAGACACCAAAAACAACCATGAGAATTTGGATTCCACCTGACTTGTGATGGTTAGGTTTTGTGGTCAACTTGACCTTTTTAATTATCTTGGGTGGGTCTCTGAGGATGTTTATAGGAAGGCAGCCTGTCAGAAGTGGGCAGGATGTAAGGAAGCTCAGGAGAGCTAGAAATTAACATCCCTTCTTATGTGGGCAGTGCAGGAAGGAAATGACAGAGACTCAGGAAGCCATTAAATCTGGGATAGGATTTCAAGACCTCTGCTCTGAATATAACATCTAGAAATGTGCTTGGGTGAGAAAGAAGGCATGAATTAACTGTCTAAAATGTACCCTAGCTTCAATTTGAACCATGGGGTATATTGGTATATCACACACAATCATACACACACACACACAAAAAAAAAAGCACACAAGCTGAGAACAGTGAGTTTATTACATGTTGGGCCCCAGCCTAACTGAGTAACATTAAGCTAAATTTTAGAATATGGAATAAAGCCAGCCAGGCGTGGTGGCAACACGCCTTTAATCCCAGGAGGCAGAAGTAGTAGCTGATAAACCTTGATCCTGTTTGTTGATACTTTGCTCTGCTGTACTCTGCTGATTGGCTCCCGCCAAAAGGTTTGAATCTTATTGCTTGAGAGAAATAGGCTGAACAATGCAGCCTCAGGTTATAAAAGGGTTTTGGGTGCTGGAGTAAAATGAGATTTGCCCGACTTTTCTCCCAGATGTGTGTGTTTGTCCAACCAAACGCCTCAACTCACTGATCTAGCCCTTTCTCTTGCTGGCCAGTGAGACTTGGGCTACCCGCAGGGAGACAGGGGGACACGGGGACAGGGGGCCGCCAATTACAGACACATGTAATGAAGAGCATCCCCAAAAAAATGGATAGGGGAAATTCCAGTTAGAAACTCCCCATGCTACTGGTCATCAACTTCCTGTGGAAAGGAAGTGAGTGAGACTTGAGAGTAAAAGCAACAGACTGTCACTATTTACTGTTGAATTTCTTAATTGATTTGTCTAAATATTTTATGCCATAAACTTGTAAATAATACACATAAAATTTAGATATTTAGTTATGATTACACATTTTTCGTTGTAAATCCTTACTTGATATATATGTTTGTGTCAAATATTAACTTTTACTTATTTCTTTTTAACAACAGGATTTCACCATGTAGCTCAGGTTGACCTCAAATTCGCCATCTCCTTCTCTCAGCTTCCTGAAGGGCAGGGATTACAGATGTGATCTACCTCTTCTTCTTTAACATGATTAAGGTGTTTCTTATTATTCTCACTTACTTCTTTCTCAACCTTTATGTTTAACACCTGAATTCATTCCAGATATGTCTGTTGTAAACAACATGTAGATGAAATTGTCTTTGAGGTCAGAAACAAGTGATAATGTTTCCTTTTATTATTGCTCACATTTGACAACATTTAGTTCTTCACAGAAAGAGATTAGTAAAGGAGAAATTATATCTGAATTAAAACGCTAACCCAAGTTCATATATAACCCAAAACCCTGGTTTATGGATGTGGTTTAAGCTTCTTACCTAGACATAACCTCCCCACCCCACATTCTCCCAAGCTTGGTCCAGCATTTCCTGCCTTTATCCAAATAACCCCAATATTCTTATTGGAAACTAACTTTTGTGTGTTTCATTTATTTTTTTAAGCTGAAATGAGCAGGTTTTGATTACTTGCCAATGAAAGAAAACAGGTAATATTAAAAGTAGATATTTGGAAATCTCAATTGTTGAAATAACTCCCTCTTCATAACAGTGGAAAAAAACTCAGACCTTTGAACAACACCATGCTTCCTTGTGGATAACAGCACACTATAAGTACAAGTATAGAACAAAGGTCTGACGTCTATGTTGTACTCCTCATCCTAATTTAGCTCTGTGGTAGTTTGAATGGATATCCCCCAATAGAGTTTACTAAAGTTTGTAATTTGGCCCTGCCCTAAAGTGTTTCTGGGGCAGATCTGGAATTCCAGAGATAGATATGCTAAGAACAGTCTGAGCTCAAGCCTGGAGTTCCTGTGTTTGGCCTGTTTGAGTGTGCTTGCTTGCCTTTGCAGTTTCTGGTAATGTTTTTTTTTTTTTTTTTTTTTCTCTCTCTCTCTGCTTAAAAAGAAAGGAGGTGGGGCAGCCTCTTTCACCATTATGAAATTTCCCCTGGATCTTTAATTTCAATAAAATCCTTCTTCCTCCCATAATCTGTGCCTGGTTTGAAGGTTCATCCCAGCAACATGTGGCTATGACTAGCTCAAAAATCTTAGATGGAACTGGTATTCAACACAATGGGTAAAATTAGAACGTGCTGAAGCCTCCCTCTGCCTGAGTTCTCCAATAGAAGAACTGAGTGAAGGAATATACTATTATCTTTTTATATTAAACATTTCTTAAATTATTTGGATGTCTTATAAAATTAAACTTGCAATCACACTATCACATCATCAAATATGAATATACCAAGTAGATCCGAATAAAAAGAAGCCTCATGTGAAAAACTTAAGAAATGGGGGCTAAAATATTTAATATTTGACTCTAGGTACCCAAGCAAATGATTACTTCAATTAATTTCTTTTTTTAGATATTTGTCACTGCCATAGGAAAAGTGAATTACAGAAAACAGAAGACCTATGGTATTGTGTATAGGTCATGACTGTATTATTTTGATAAAGCACAGAAATATAATAAGCCTAGAATAAGAGTTATTAGAAAAGGCCTGCCACCATTGACCTCAGGAAATTCTGTTTCTAGAGCACCGTAGTCAAGATTAAGCCACTAATCTTATGCCCTGTTTTAAGTTGCATCACATAGTAATCTCAAAAATTGATTAGATTTACCTACTAATCTCAAATTAAAAAACAAATTTCTAAAATTAGTTAAGTGAGGGTTTTTTTTCAGGTTGCTTAAAACATATATAATATAACAGACTCTTTTGATCAGCATTGAAATCTAATCAGAAGAAGACTCAGAAGGTAATTCCTCCACGTCTGATCCCAGACCTCCAGAATGTTATAGCATGTCACACGCCACCCCCTTCATCTTCACTGTCCTCAGTTTCAGTCATGCACAGTCAATGATAGCCCAGAAGCATTCAATGGAAAATTCCATACATAAGCATTTTTGGAGTGTAAATACCATTATGACAATATAATGTTATGGTTGTTATATCATCAGTTATTGATGATAATTTCAGAATTTAATATTAGTATAACTATATATATATACATATATATATATGAAACAAACATAGCATATATGTTTTCAGCATTATCTTTTGTTCAGGCACCTACTCTGAATGTCTTGGATAAGATATTACTCACAAATAAGAGGCTCACTGTATTCCAAGTCCAGCTTTATATGAATCTATCATCTTAAATTTAAGTGTAAATAAGCACCTAGTGGGTGTTTCAAGATGCTATAAAATGAGAAGAAATGATATTTCCTATTAATACCATCTAATGTTCTATAATTCACTACTAACAGGAATGAGCCAGTTACTATGAGATTTAATGTTTCTAACAGGTGGGGTTTTGGAAGTATAACTTCTATTAGTCTACTCACTTTATTTACTAGGACACCTACAAAGGATCAGCTATCTAAAGAGATTCTACTAGTTTTGCTTCTTTGTTCTTCCCACGTCTTTCTGTACAAGGAGAAGTTTTGCATTAGAAATGAAATATTGATTCTGGAATGTCGTTAAAAATAAAGTTTGAAGATTGTATTGGTTATGGCAGTGCAGACATTGTTATTGGAATCCAGTGATGTCACTCACTGTGTTGTGGGCTGGAATGAAAGCTGAGCAATACAAGCCAAATTTAGATTACTGGGGGGCTGGTAAGATTAAAGGACAGTAGGCTTATGTGCAAGATGCTCTCGGTAAACAGTAAACCCTATGGTAACAACTTTTACTTAAAGCTAAAGAATGTGGAGAACAATACACTATCATTATAGCTCTTTGATATTTTTAAGCACTACATTAAAGTTGACAGAAACACACTTGCCTTTATCACAACTTCATTCCCACTTAGCTGTTGAAGCAATTTATCAATGGAGATGAAAACCCTCTGCTGTCCACCGCGATGGACCTCAGAGTGGGGAGAAGCCAAGTGAAGAATGTGCCTGTCATCCCAACACCCCAGAGGCCAAGCAAGAGGATCATCAAGAATTGGAGGACACATTTCCTTCCTTACCCTAAGGTAGCATTTTATTAGCTCTATGCTATCCCACGGTTTTTGTAGTTTTGTTTTAATAATTATGCACTTTACTGTATGTACATATCACATGGTGTTCATGACTAAAACACACAAGACTGTTGGGACTTTCATTCCCAACCACCACTAACTCCCAGGCTGGGGAGAGGAGGCTAAAGATTAATTGGTCAAAGATGGCCAATGCTTTCATCAGACATGTCTACCCAATAAAGTGTCGATCAAACATACAAAATACAAGTTTCCAAGAGTCTCCAGACAGTTGACTACACGGGGTTTCCTGGAGGACAAAATACCTAAAAGTATGAAACTCCGCACCCCTCCCCATACCTCTTCTGCTAGAATCATCCAAATGTGTTGATATTGCTCATTTGTAGTTTCCCTCAGAATAAACCAATAATAAAAGTTTAAAAAAAATAGAGTTTGAGTCCAGCTAAAGACACATTTCAAGTTTTATCAAGAAAAAGAAAAACTTTAAAAATAAAACCAAGAAAAGAAATATGTAAAACTCAGAATTTTGTTTCTCTCTAGCTAAGTTATAAAGAATAAAACCCCTAGTTAAAGGATGTGTTTTATTTTCCCACTGAGGATACAGATCTGACAACATCTCCCGTTTAATCATGAAAGACACTCTCAGTAGAGTTCCTCAAAGACTCTTAGCTCATATCGTTAAAATTGAGTTATAAAACAAGGGTAACTTCGCTGTATGGAACACCCACATTACAGGGAAATTCTAAGCTGTTTCTTGACAAACTACAAATTTCATCAGGCATATCACATGCAGATTTTTTTCATAAAATTCACAGTAAGTATGATATTACAGACAAATTGTTGGAGCTAAGGTGGAGAACAGAAAAAAAAAACAGGTGCAAAGACAGAATGTCAGGGGAACTAGAGGAGAGGGATTCCCTCCACTTCTGGGTGGAAAGCTGATGATGGATGAAGCTAGAGTGGGTGGTCATAAGGAATGTCCACAGAATATTACAATAGTGGATCACGGTAGATTTTTGATCTCCCAGTGTGTATGTAAGTTACGGTTACAATAGTCTGTAGTCCACTGTGTACATAACAGCATATTAAAATTGTGCTATTTGTAAAAAGACAATGCACATACCTCAAACAAACAGACTCCAATGTTAAAAATCTTAATGATTCTCTGAGCTGGCAGTGATTTATGATCTTTTTATTGATAGAGGTTTTCCATCATGCTTTGATGGCTGCTGTCCAATTATGTTAGTGCTTGTTGATTGAGGTGGCTGTGGCAATTTCTTAAAATGAGAAAACAATGAAATTGGCCTCAATGCTAGACTTTGCTTGCATTAGAGATTTCTCTTCCATGTCATGCCCTTGCACAGCATTTTTCACACAGTAGAACTTCTTTCAAGATTGAAGTTGATCCTGTCAAATCGTACGGATGCTATATCAATTATGTTTAGGTAATATTCTAAGTATTCTGATGTAACTTCAGCAATGTTCGCCCCATATTCACAAGGAGCATATTATTTCTCAAAAAATGACTTTTAGGGCTGGAGAGATGGCTCAGCGGTTAAGGCACTTGCCTGCAAAGCCTAATTACCCAAATTCAATTCCCCAGTACCCACATAAAGCCAGATGTACAAAGGTGAAGAATGCATCTGGAGTTCATTTGCAGAAGCTGGAAGCCCTGGAGTGCCCATTCTTTTTTTTTGTGAATTATCTTTTTTTATTATTATTTTTTATTGTCCATAATGAGTTACAACATTTAGTGGGCAAACAATGAGTTGTTATCCCCAATTCCCCATTGCCCTCCCCTCCCCATTCTTTCTCTCCCTCTCCACTCTCCCAAATGAACAAGTGCCTCTCTCTCCCCTCTCTCTGCTTGCAAAAAAAAAAATAAATAAAAATATTTTTAAAATAAAAGAAAAAAACTTTTATTCACCTCCCCATAACCCATAAGAAGCAGCTGCTTATGCATTCAGGATTTATGATAAACTTGGTGAAATTGGGTCATATCTTCAGGGCCTGCTCTGAAGTCAGGTTCTTTTTCTGTCTACTATCTCAGCAGTTATGCCCTCTAGTGATGACTTGAGCTACTCAAAATTAAGGGAGGAATTAAACTTCTAAATTTCTGTACAAAATTGATATTTCAAGGTCCTCCCATGAATCCCAAGTATCTTGAATGTCATCCAGAACAATGAATAATTCCCAGAAAGCACAGAACTTCCTCTCAGTGAGTATCATAGCCTGAAGAAATATATTTCTTTTTTTTAATATATATTTATTGTCCATAATGAGTTACATAATATATTTCTTTTTTAAAAAAAATGTATTCTTATTAGAGATACAGACACAGAGAGACAATAGATGTACCACTGCCTCACCACTAAAAATGAACTCCAGACACATGCATCACTTTGTGCATCTGGCATTTATGTGGGTAACAGAAAAATGAAACCAGGCAGCCAGAGTTTGCAAACAAGTACCTTTAACCACCGAGACATTTCCTCAACCCCAAAAAATATATTTATTAACTAATATGATTTGAAAGTACAAATTAAACCTGGATCACGGGGTAAAGACAGCATGTTGTTGGGTTGACAGGAAGGGGAACATTAACCTCACCCTTATCTGTCAGAGTTCTCTGAGGAGGAGACACTGTGTCAACCTGCAGGTATGTCATCGGAGTGATCTTTCTTCTTCATTCAACAGTAAACCATGTACACAGGTGTGTTGTCATCCAATCCATGTTGTTCCATGCATGGGGATGAGGCAGAGTGACGTTAGTACATATGCATTTCAAGACCTGGAATTTTCACAATGGTAAATGAGGCTTGACTTCCAAGTCATCCTTTCCTTTGAAGTTTTGGAGGCAGACATTAAATTCTCTCTCCTCTGTAGCTATGAAACATTCATATGGTACTTTCTCCAACATGAGGCTGTATTACACAATGACTTATCTATTAGTGTTATCACTGATCTCAGTTCTGTGGTGTGGTCTTATTTATCTTCTTGATAACTTGCTTCAGCTTCTAGAGCAGCACTTGCCTCTTCAATGTGAACTGTCGTGTCATGAGGTTGGACTGTTTCCTCAAAGCACATTAAACAACTTCTGCTAGCCTTCAACTTCTTCAGCAGGTTCCTTGCCTCTCTGAGAATAGAATGAAACTAAGGTTTTTCCCTGGATTCACTTTGGGTTAAGGAAATGTACTTTGCTGGATCAATCCACACCACTAGAACTTTCTCCTTATGGACAATAAGGATGTTGAAGACCTACTTAGCATCCATGTGTCTACTAGAGAAGCACCTCCAATCTGCTTTAGTAGATTTTCCTTATGGTCACAACGTAACTAATTGGCAAAAAAGGGGGGAGGGGGCTAGGTAGGAAAGCAATCTGTGTGCACAACGTTCATGAATTAAACCTTTAATTCTTTTATGAATGGGGCTCATTGTTCCCCAAAATAATCACAGTAGTAGCATCAAAGATCACTGCTTAGAGATCACCACAAGAAATACAACCTGTGGTGGCTTGATTCAGGTGTCTCCCATAAACTTAAGTGTTTTCATGCTTGGCCCTCAGCTGGTGGCAATTTGAAAATTGGAGTCTCCTGGAGGCAGTATGTTGTTGGGGATGAGCTTAAGGATGTTATAGCCAGCTTCCCCTTGCCCATGTTTGGCACACTCTCCTGCTGCTGTTGTCCACCTGATGTTGGCCAGAAGGTGATGTCCACTCTCTGCTCATGCCATTATTTCTTCTGCCATCATGGAACTTCTCCTTGATTCTGTAAGCCAAACTAAACCCTTTCCTCCACAAGCTGCTTTTTGTCCGGTTCTTTGTGCCAGGAATGAGAAGTTGGCTGAAACACAGTCATAAAGAAATTGTAATAAATATTACAGGAGTTACCAAAGTGTGAATGAGTGAGGAAGTAACTATATGCTGATAGAGAAATGGTCCTGATAGACGTGCTTGTCAGTGTTACTACAAACCATCAACTCAGTGAAAACATAGTTCCTGTAAAGTTTAAGGAAACAAGACAATGTCTGTTCCATCCAAGCAACGGTCTCACTGAGACGCTCCTTAAACAAGTAGCCAAACAATTCTCTAGCCAAACTTTTGACAAAATTACTTTAGTCAGTTATATTTAATACCACCAGGCTCCCTCTGTTTCTCTGTCTCCCCCAAGCACTCTGCTGATTTTTCAAAAAGCTGTGTTGTATCCAGAGCTGCCTCTGCTGTTTCGCTCTCTTTACTCCTACCCAGTCCACCAGGACCTCAGTCTACATCTCTGTGCTCCTGACCTCTGTCCCCTGCCTCTTGTCCCCAAGTCCACTGCTACCAGTTGTTTTAGTCATAAGAGTATTACTTGTGGAAAACAGTTTATTTTCCAACTTTCTTTACTTTTTGTTTCAGAAAGTGTCTCAAGGCTCTCAATTTTGGTTATGGGTCAGCATCCAAAAATATATTACTGTTGTCTTATTTCCCTTTCTTTCCTCTTAATCATTCCCTCAGCAGAAGTTTATGGTGCACTTATGTCACAACTCTGTCCACAAACAGGTTTTAGCATTCAAGTGTCAACCCATAGAAAGAGGATAAAACAGTAAAGAAGCCCGAGGCACCTTGACACAAATTTTAAAAGTGCCACAAACAGTACTTGATTTACACACACACATGAACATTAACTGAATTTCTAAAGCATGACTTCTGATGAGGGAACTGAGAAACAGCTTAGGGAAAAATGGGGCATTGGAATTGCACCATGGAGAGCAGACAAGACTCAGACAGGCAGCTTCCACGTTGCGCTGGTACTTTGTTTATCCTCCATCTAGTCCGCAGGGTATCCGAGAGCCTTTAGTATATCACAGTGGATAGCAACATTCATTCCTTTAGGGAAAAACCAAAACCACACTTTCAAATGACAATTTTCCTACTCTGTACATTACCATGAACATAGCATCTACGTTTCCAGTACCTGAGGGTTCTTTTTTATTGCTGTTGTTTTCTTGTACAATATTTATTTTTTTACAATATTGATTTCTTATACAATATTAAGAATATTTATTCAACAGTGTGACACATGACAATACTAAGAATAGGGCCTGGCAAGTTCTTACTATAACTTAGACATCACTTAGATTCAAACATTTCATTTCATGCTTAATTCTTTCTTAAAGCTTCTCTCTAACACAATATTCTCCACTTGTCCCAAATGAATCTGATCCCTGTCTTCCATAGGTACTATTGGTAATTCTGGATTCCAGGGACATTTTCAGCTCTTCTCACTATACTATGCTGTAAATTATTTTGTAGCCCCTGTTTCTCAGTAGGCCTCAACCTTTCTAGATGGACAGCCCAACTTCTAGGTTCTACTTGTTTCATCAACTAACCTTTGAAGTCTTCACTTTCCCTCTTAACTAAGATTAGATTTCCTGAGCTTATTCCATCACTTTGTGTTGTCCTAACTCTAACACGAATCAGTTTTCAATAACTGGTTCATAGGAAATAACCGATTGATCTTTATCCAATCAAATAGATGATACTCGATACTGCTATTAATTTGTAATAAAACAAGCAGAATTATGGTTTTAATCAAGATAAAATTGAAAGAAATGAATTTTGTAGATCCATAGAATATCTAAAGATGTTGTATAATTCCCAGATTGTTGACATCAGGAGAAGAAACATGGTCTTCTAGAGGGCATGATATGTTTTCAGTTTCTATATCCATGGGTTTCCTCTAACAGGGATTAAAAGTGTTGTTCAATGTGTCTGTCCTGAACATGTGCACTTTTTCTTATCATTATTTCTAAGTAATGTGGCATAACAGCTCTTCACAGTGCATCAGATATTATAAATAAGCAACCTGGGCTTGATTTAAAGTGTGTGGGAGGCTGCCCACAATTCTGTATCAAGTCCTACATCGTTTTCAGTAAGAGATTTCAGCATCCCAGGGGTGAGAGCCAGAAGCTACAACAGGGAAGCTGCATGGCCCTTTGTCCTTATCCACTTTAACTTACCTCAATTTCTTCACTCTCTGAACTGGTTGTAGTTACTATAGTTCATTTCCAGTTCTTATGTCTTCCCGGAGCCCATCAACTTGGAGAGGATAGTGAACTATAGATTACATTCATTTTCTAGGACTGCCTTTAAAATAACTCAAAAATGAAAAATGAGAGACGTGGAGTGCACAGAGGAGCCCTGGAGCCTAGACAGGAAGTTGTCTCCTTCTGAGGACTGAATGGATGATCTAGTCTATTCTAGGCCTCTCTCCTTGTTGCCTGGGCTTGCTGATGACAGCCTTCCTCTCTTGATTTTGCCTCGTTCCTTTGCTATCATCATGGAGGGTTCAACATCTGTGTAAGCTGTTGTGGGATCAGATATAATTTATAAACAGAGATTATTATTTTTGTTTAGTGTGCATATATGATGCATGCATTGTGTGAGACATGTGTATAGCATATGCACATGTGTGTGCAGATGTGTATGCCCCATGTATGCACGGGTAGAGGCCAGAGGAAAAAATCAATTCCCTTCCCTCTGTGGTTCATCTGTGTGCTTCCTTGAGATGGTCTCTCACTGACTTGGGAGCTTATGACTTTCCTAAAACCAGCTATTTCCCAATCTCAGCTTCTGTTGCGGTCAGCTTTCTAGTTGCTGCGCAGAAAGAACCCAAACAAAAGTGGTTTGTGGAGGAATGGGTTTATTTGGCTTACGGACTGGAGGGGAGACTCCATCCTGCCAGGTAAAATGATGGCATAAGCAGAGGGTGGACATCACCTCCGCACTGGAAACAGTGGCAGGAAGGTGTGCCAAACACTGGCAAGGGGAAGCTGGTTTATAATCCCCATAAACCCGCCCCCAACAACACTGCTCCATAGAGGTTGTAAAATCCAAACTGTCATCAGCTGAGGATCGATCACTGAGAACGCATTCATTTGTTTGTGGTGGACACCTGGATCAAACCATGACAGCTTCCAATAGGATTGAGGGTACAGAGGTGCCTGGTCAACCCCAGCTATTTATGTGTGTTCTGGGGAGTTGAATTCACACCTCCAGCCTTTGTTCTTGTCTAGAAAGCACTCATACTGGCTGAGCTTTACTGAGTTAAGGTGAGAGTTTTCCCTCCTCACCTTCTCCTTCATACATCTATTGTACATCTTGGAGATGATAACTACTTTCTTGCCCTTTGAGATGTTTATAATATTTTCACAATACAGTTTGAAATTTTGACATCTCTAAAACTTGGAATTGTTTTTATGAAGGATCTGGAAGCCATCTCTTTGAAATGTATGCATCAAGCATGAGGGAAACTCTGTGAGGTTCACTAGGACAGCAAAACCTAACTTCACTGATCACTTTCCTCCAAGTTACAAGAGAAGTTCCTGCCATCAAAGCAACAAATGTTTGTTTTATTTTTCTTCCAGATAATGGATTAGATACTGTAGTTGACAATCACAATTACCAGGAAAGAGGAAGGAGTCATCTGTGATGATTGTTCTGTAAAGTCCTTTTGTTAAGGATTACATAGGTGATGGTAGGTGATGTTTACCTTGACAACAATTATGTAAAGGGTGGTGTCTGGTTGATTCCACAAAGGTGAGACTTCTTTCTACCTTTGAAATATTTTCGGAGTTTTCCTGTGGTAAATATCACATTCTGGTTGAATGCATGGATTATTCACAGATAAAACTGAGTTTTCTTTCTCCTAGCTTTATGCAAAGACTTTCCACTTAGGTGGTTTTATTATAGTTTATTTCTCCAACCACATGCCTGTACCAAAATTTCTCTTTCTTTATGAGGATACCATTCATAATGGATTTGGTCCATTCTATTCACCTTTTCCTAGTTAATTACATCATGCTGATCATATTTGCAAGGAAGCTCAATTCTGACATGCTTTAGATTTCAACACAAGATTTTGGGGATACAGAGTAAGATCCATAACAACGAAAATAAGTAGTATGTCTTAGTCTCAGTTAGTATGTGAACAAAACTTCTAATCACTATGTACATTAATCCTAAGTGTTTTTTTTTTCTACTTCTAGGTAGAAACTTTAGAAGTAAACTGGCCAAATTTAATAACAGCAGACTAACCCAAAATAAACTGCTACTGTAGACTAGAGTGCTTCTGACTGGCATTTTACTTCGAAATTCTCCTTCTTTCTCTCACATCCAGAAACAGCTATATTATCAGTAGCAATTGCTTCAAAGACAAAATACACTGTTAGATCTATAACATGAATATAAAAGGACATTTCATGAAAGTAATTTTTGTTTTATAGTGTCTTTTGTTTCCAGAAAAATAACCTCCTGGTAAATTCTATGTGGACCCATATTGTGGTTAGGAATGCAATTTTTACTAGCCTAAGACGTTAATAGGAGGAAGAAAACAGACCCTGAACTCCCAGTTATGGCGTCATCTCAGTACAACGATCCATTCCTTAATCTTCTTCAATTTTTCAGAAGTCCTGCAAACTTCTTCACTGTAACATTTCTACCACACAAAACCATCTCAACATGAATGATCTTTAATTCTTAATCGGCCTTTCAAATGAAAGAATGTGTCTATAGCTTTTATTATTGGATTTCATCTATTCTCTAGCCACTCCTCATCACTGGCTTCTCCTTTATTGATGCAGAAGAAGTTCACTGCATAATTCATTACGCATTAATGATCTTGCCACCAACAAAACTCTTAAGGCACTGCAGAAAAAAAGTCATGCACAATTAAGAGACATTAACTGCACTTGGATGTTGTGAGCAGCCACGCAGGGAAACAGATCTAAAAAAGAGAATCCTAAGCAAGGACACTAGCTCCATGATCCCATCATATTTATTTCACGATAATTATCCTTCAATTTTCTTTCTCACAATCCACATCCATTGTATGAGTCTAGAAATATTTGTTGGACTACTAACAATTCTTTCTTTGCTTGAAAAATATAGATATATTTCTTCCAGTTGGAGTACAATTGTGAGCCTGCATTAGATGTATTGATTGGATTTATCACCACCATTTAAGATACAGTGTTGGTAAATTCCTTCACATGCCTAATACTTTTGTTTATACATGTCAGTTAACAGCCTCATGAGACAAACTAGGTTTCAGGTTTGTTTTTTTTTTTTTAATACATTTTTGATGGAGGGGCACTTCACCAAAATATTTTATTTTTTCATAGAAATGGATGTGACATTTCTACCAGCTTTCAATAATGGCTTTTCTACCAGTGCAAATTCATTCCAGCATAAACAATACAGTTTCTGCAAACTTCTGGACCATTTTAAGATCATTCTCTGTACACCGGGTCTTACCTTGTTTCTGCAGTAATTTCCTCCAGCTGTGTTGCTGATACAGGTAATATAGCAAGCATTTATAAAACATATGAAATCTTTCTTTTTTAGTGGAAGTCATGTTCAGATATTTACCCAAGTCAACTCGAGGAAACTTGGACACATCATGTACTTTTTTCAAATAACTTGTATATTAAAGTAAGTCAGTGAACTTTAGCAGACAAAAGTGAAAAATAAAGCTTATATTTTCCAATGACATTCAGATAAATGCAAAAGGCATACACACCCGTTCAGAATAAGGCCATACAATGATGATGGGTTTAATTAGTGGGAATGACTCTGATCTGGAGTGAACTGTCACGCTCAAATGTTAGGTAATTTTTGTGCATGTGTAAGTGGTGTGTGTGTATTTGTGTGTGTGTGTGTGTGTGTGTGTGTGTGTGCCTGTTTATGTGTATACTTATGAGTCGTGGACCAATGATGGGTATCTTTCTCAGTTGATTTCCATTTTATTTTTTTAATCAGAGTATCTCACTGAATTCAGGACTCCCTGATAGGATCCTCTTTCTCTACCTCCTCAGAGCTAGGATTCCAGGTCACCCAAAAGCCCAGTTTTTATGTGGGTGCTGGATGGCCACCAACAGCCTCTCATGCTTGCACAGCAAGCACATTGTCCCTGAGTCAATTCCCCAGCCCATATTTTTATGTTCACACATTGTGTTGCTTTCCTTAGAATGGCTTAGGTGGAACTGCATGTGAATCTGTTTCAACCTTATTTCTCCAGGCTTCTGTATTATAGTGCAATGAAAGAAGCCTTCAATCAGCACCAGATTACTTTTGTTTACAACACTCTAAGATTCACAGGCTGGTGACTTTCTCTTATCTATTTTGGGTATCCCACCACCTAGAATTCCTTTATACTACTATATTAACTTTTAAAATCCTTAACAGAAGATCTGAAATAAAAGTGTCATCTTCCCCAGGTGAATATGTTTCTTCTTTGCATTCCTACAGAACAGAATGGAATTGCAGAGAGAAATCTAGTGGACACTCTAGAAACATGTCTTAATTTTATGGAAGATTCTGAGCTGTATCCATGACTCATCCTTATGGGTCATGATTTAAGAGCACATCGAATTCCTTCAGATTCCTCTACCAAAAAATTGTGTGATGTGATAATTACATTATAAATTCTTAAAGGTCAAGAAAAAGTATACATGTTGCTTTTATTTAATAAATCAGACAACCAAACAATGAATACAAAATACAAAATGAAACTATATTATGTATCCGCACCAACTAGATGTTACCAGAAGCATAGAGAAATACACATATGAACTTTGCAATTTATTTAAGAAATAAAATTAAAACATAACTGCCATAAGACATGAAGGAATTCTATGATTGAAGAAGCAAACATAAACGAGGGAAAACCTTTATTGAAGAGATGATCTTAAAATCAGAAATGATAATTTCCCTTGAGTTTTCTTTCCAGGTAAGTATAAATAGAAATGTAATAAATAAGTGATAATAAGTGAAGAGAAAAAGGAGAAGAAAAAATAAAAAGGCCAGGCAGGCAAATAAAGGAATGTCATGTGAATTCTGGGAGTGCAGGTGCCCAGTGATCCCAGGCCTAAATGAACTAATGAAGCCACATTGCAGCTCTCTCTCTTACCTTTGTGACTGTCAGTGGCCCTCTCCACCAGAGGAAACATGTCACAAAGGCCAGAGCTAATACCATTTCCAACATGAGTCCTGTCATGATTGCCACAGCCAGAGATGCTTGACAATTCTGTTGTTCATTCTGTTTTAAGTGGTCCCCAAGTTTGATGAAAAGCATCTTATTAATCTTTAATAACCCTTTTTATTGGAGTAATTTATACAACCACTTTAATGACAAACATCTTCCCCATGTTTATTATTCCTCAGGAACCAAACATGGGTTTTCCCTGTCTTCCTTGTTAGTTATTTGTTATGGTTTTTTATCTGAAATGTCCCCCACAGGCTCATGTTTGGATGAATGTTTACTCCTCAGCTTGTGGCCTTATTTTGATAAACTGTGGAACCTGAGGGAAGAGGTTCCCAGAAAACAAAAGCATTATAAGGGTCATTTGAAGGTCATAGTCTGACTCTGGTTCCCATAATGCACTGGTCAATGCTTCCAGGTCAGCAGTGACTGTTTGGAGCCATGGCCATATCCTCAAGCCACCATGAACTCCATCAAGTATTTCTCCTCTAGAAAGATTGAAATCCTTCCTCTCTTAAATAGTCTGTCAGGTGTTTTGTCACAGCAATGCAAAAACAATTAGTATGTTATCTAAGTTGTGTTATATAACTGTATCCAATTGGTCTGTTTTTTTTTTATTATCCATAGATACATTGAATGAGCAAATAATGAGTTGGTATCCTCAATTCCCTGATTTCCCTCTTCCCTGCTTCCAATCTGCTGGATACCCTCCTCCATGGTTAGTCTGGATCAGTCCATGGGGTAGGGGTTATGGATAGCCTAGGAGTCAACCTGGTTCCACCCCTCTTTGTATGTTGTTACTGAGGGGGGCCATGTCTCTGGGAGTTCTCCCCCAACATGGCTTGGATCCACTCACTCTATTGTTCTCCAAATGTGATTGAATTCAAGGGGGAATAAAGCAGGGACTCAGTCGAAGGATTGTATCCTTGGCAGTGGCAGCATAGTGAAAGATAGATTACTCTAAAAGAAGCTGAATGAAATCAGTTGTGATCTGAGTTTAAATCCTGGTTTGCGCTAATGTAGGCAGGCAGATCCCTTCCTCAACACGTGGAGTCAAAGCGAATTAGTTGAAATAACAATATCAAACTCCATGATGGTATGAAGTGTAAATATCACACTGAAGTAATGCAACTAAGCCCACTGCTCAAAACAGATTATTTGATAAATAAACGGGATTTGGTCTGCTTTCTACAAAGAAAATTATTAAGTAATTAAAATAGAAAACAAAAAGAGGTGTGTGATTGTGGCATGTGGAAGACCAATCAGCTAAGAAAGGCTGCGGAAGCTGATGCTCACGTTTGCCCACAGAACATCTCACTAGCTGCACTGGAGGTGTGAGCTCTCTGCTTAAGAATTACTTTAGGTAAAAAAAAGTTTAAGAATCTCTAAACAATGTTTGATATCATAATGTATTCTTTCTTTTCTTTAAGAACATTAGATAATGATAACTAAATTAAACGTGGATGGCATTGTACACTTTAGGATTATTTAGAGATTTATTTTTGTTTCTTTTTTTTTTTTTTTTGCCAGGATGGAGGTAAATGTGGTAGTGGAGTTGAAAACTCCCGAATATGGGAGACGCATCGACACACTTGAGTTTCCAGTTTGGCAGAAACTCAAAAGTACCTGGGTCTGAGTTATGCCACTTACCAGCTCTGTTACTTGATGCTTTTAGAATTTATTTTCCAGCATCCTGTACATTTATAATTAATGTTTTAAGAGCTATGACTGTAATTAAAATTGAAACACTCAAGCAACCCATATTAAGATCTGGAAAAATAGGCAAAGTCTAAAGCCATGATTAGTTACTGTGTTTGTGAATTATGATTAAAGTATTAACATACAAAAATCAGATGAGATATTAACACTAGCACAAAAAAACAAAAGAAAATATATAAGAATTGGCAAGCAGGGGATGGGTGGGTGGCTGAGTGTTTGCTGTACAAACCTTTTGACCTGAGTTCAAGTCCCCATTTCCTCAGGTAGCTGTGATCCCAGCACTTGGGAGAGGGAGTGGGAATGTCTGGAGCTAACTGGCACTCAAGCTAATCTAGCTGAATGAGTGAAGGAATAATGGGTCAGTAAATAAGTAAATGAGAACTCATGGGATGTCTGTTCTGTTAATATTAAAACATGTAACTGCTAAGCCTCTAAATTCTTCATATCCACTTTATTACATGAGTTAATTAAGATATTTAAAGCTGGGAGGACCTTCAAACATTGTGTTATTGGGGTTGGAAAAATAAGAGCCCTGAGGAGATGGACTGAATGAAGTTAGGACAAGACTCAGTGAAGGACAGCTGAAATACACTTACCAGCGCTAGCTGACTTGACCAAAGTCTGAGTGAAAACCTTGAATCCCCATTGAGAACAGCCAAACCTTGTATTCTGAGACATTTTATCCCTTTTCCTATAAATGATTTCATGTTTATGTACTTGAAGTCATAATTTAGAATTATCTGTGATTCATATTCCTGAGCAAAAAGCATTTGTATCAGTTCGCATTTAACTTAGCACATGCTCTGTGTGTTTGACCCCCAGCTGATGATAATTTTGGAGGCAGAGCTTTGGTAGAGAAGGTATGTTGTTGGAGGTGAGTTTAGACGTGTTATAATCAGCTCCCTCTTCCCCACACTCTGCTCACTCTCCTGCTGCTGTTGTCTGCCTGATGTTGGCAAGGTGATGTTCACTCTGCTCTACCACCTTTCCCCTGCCAACATGATGCTTCCCCTCAAGATAGTAGGCAAAATAAACCCTGCTTCTGGTCTGGTGCTTTAACCCAGCAATGAGCAGGTAACTACAACCCGTGATGTAACCTACCTTGAAGTTATTAACTTCTCTCTAACGCAACTGCACCCAGTAGCTCAAATTTTCCCTGATGAGCCTGAAATTCCTAGTTTTGAGCTTTACTTTTTACTAACTTCAGCATACTACATACTGAGACATTAGACAGACAAAATTCTTAAGTCACCCCTGCCACTCATTGGCTTAATGACTTCAGTTCAGTCATTTCTTCTGACATCGGGATTATAGGCAAAACCTCCTCAATGCCCCCTGTGACCTCCACATTCTGGTCCCCTCCTACATGTCTCTCTTGTTTATTAGATGCTACCCTCCTCCCATATATGTTGCCCAGAAATATGTCCTGTTTCTTAACATGAAATGGACTTTCCTATCACAAAGCTTTGTCTGACTTTGTCTAGACCTTTATTTATATTCTATCCATCATTTGCTAACTCATTAGGCCTCCACCATAAATTTCAATGAATATCTTTATGCCAATTTATCTAGTATTTCTCTCTTGACACATCAATCGTGCTTTAACAATTTCCTATCTGTCTCTTGCTTGAGGTTTTAGACTACAATTGTGGAACCGTTGTGATCCTTTGACAATACTATATTTCTAGTGTTGTGTTGTTTATAAATTATATCTTCAAATGCCTAAATGTTAGGAATTTGTTCTCTGATGGGAGATCCAAAACAGATATATGTTTATCATATGATCTTTGAATCCATTGGAAGGTAGTGAAAACTAGAAGCCATGAATTGAAGTCAGTGTTCAATCTTTTGAACAGAATAGCTTGTCCCTAGCCTCTCCAGTCCCTTCCTGTCCTTCCTGGCTATCATGAGAGAGTATATTAGTTCCAGAATACCTAATGTTCACCCTTGCTTCCAGCCAAAAACAATGGCACCATAGAACCATGAACTGAAGTCTCTAAAAATGAGTCAACGTAAGCCTGCCTGTCGCTTATGTTCTCATGTACCATGTCACTGACTCATGAACTTATCAAGGAGACGGATAGCTCCGGCCTGATTAGACTACCTGGGAACAAGAAGTACTAAAGTACTTTCCCTTTTAATTTAATTTTTAAAACTAAACATGGTTTTAAACTCCTTCTTATTGGGATTAAATATAACCCAAGCCACAAATAGGAAGGAGTAGGTGGGCATGGGTAGACAGGGCAGTGCTGGAGAGCTAACCCTCTGTGTTCTGTCACTGATCTGATGCTGTGAAGCCATCTGCAGGGCAGCAGAGTTGCAGATGAAATTAGCCAGGAGTGGAACATGAACTGAACAGTACTTCAACACCGTTCATGTGTTCAATCGAAGCTCTAGAATTTCACACTGAGGACTCAGAATCAATGATATTGAGCTGAATATACCTATAACATAACATTTTTCATCAAAGATAGTAAATTTGAAATCTTAGAATATTACTCTGGAAAAGAAATCTTTTTTATTTGCAAACTAATTACTGTGAATGACATCAATAACTCTTAGAAGTTTTTTTTTTTTATATTTCACTCATAATACGTTACATTCATATTTACAAAGAAAGGGGCTGAAAGGCCTTCTCAGATCAGCAAAGGAAATTAGTCCACCCATCTCGGAGATGGCATTTTGTCTGGGGAAGGAGCTTGTGTCTGCTTAACAATGACACGATGCCTCCTGACATCTGAGGAGTTTTCAGGCTGGATTCTGAGTCTGTAAGTGGCACATTCTCCACAGCTCTTGCTTCATACTCACAGTTAGTCTTCACCACATGGATTTTTATTCACTGAGCATCGCTCGTTATAAATAAGGCAGCTTGCCATTCTGCACTTTTGTCAGTTGTCAGAAGCATTACTGATTTGCTTTAGAACTGTATCTAGCTGCTTTCCCTTTTAAGAGTAAGAAAAATAGAAAAAGAAATAATCTTTAAATAAGCTCTTCAGCCCTTGTTCCATCTATTTCATTTCCTGCAGAATTATTCAACTGCCTCACATTCCTCAATAAAAGTTACTAATATTTTAATCTGCCCATAATGGTCAAGGTGCTCCATCCACTAGGGCGTCTAGGTACCCCCACTTTGGAATCTATGTTTATTGCTTCAGTATTGAGGGATGAATTACATCAACACACTCACCTAAGAATTGGGAATACAGATCTAAACAAACTTAAATCTTCATTTTTCTGGATTTTATACTTAACCAATGAGAAAAAGATGATAAAACAAGCAATATGTTAAATAAAAATAAAGAAAGCAGTGTCACTGTTGGGAGGTTCTGTGCGATATAGTGACCAGTAGGGGATCTCTGATGAAATGTCATTTTAATATTGGCCTAAAGGAGAATCAGATGAGTCACAGAGACATCTTAAAGAGAGCTGTAAGCAGAACATTAGTTAAAACAAATCAGAATTATTTGAAAGCCCAGGGGAGTTCAGGGGCCAAGGGGGTATTTCAGAAGTTAATATCTGAGAATTAGGAAGAGTCAAGTAATGAAAGTTCAAGGCCATGGAATGCTACGGCTGCTCTCAGAGGTCAGGCACAGGAATGACCAAGTTTCACTGACAGTTGACCAGAGTTGCTCTGGCCTACTATGAATAAACCTAACACAGAGAAGAAGGCAGAAGAATCCATTTAGGAGGTCACAGTGGTGACCCTACAAGAGACGATGCTGCTTTGAATTAGACTTGAGACAATATCATCATACTAGAATTTAAAAGCGTTTAGTGGAGGGTTTAAATCTCTCTTTGAAACAAGAAATAATACTTCCATGTGTTCCTTCTTTCACCTTTTAAGTGCAAATACACAAAAAAATATACACAGAATGACATATACACAATATATAACCCACACACATTACTCTCTTCAATGACATGAGCTGTAATTTTATTCTTCATACAGAAATGCTTCCTATACTCATAGTGATGCGTGTCACAGTATTTTAATGTAGGAATGCAGGTAACATAACAAGGTTATTCATATTTGCAGAAATACTTATAGTATTCATGAGGACATTCTTACTCACAAATGTTCTTTTGTTACTAATAATTAATAATGGTGATACTTATGTGTGATCCTCTATCATGCACTAAACACTTTCAGAGACACATGAGGAAATTGAGCATCTTGTGAACAGGATGTAATGATGAATCAATTCAATGGTTTAGCATACATTAACATTCTTCTTCCTTCTGGAAACACTAACACATTAGTGGGACATTTGACGTCCACAAGAGATGTGTATTTTTTTTTTTCTCTCAGAAGTCATGGCTGTCAATAGGAAATACTAGGGAACAAGGAAATATAACTGTGGCATGTTCGTGTCTACCTTTCTTTCTTCTTTAGTTATATTTTATTTTTCTCTCATTAATTCTCATGATTCTAGACCAAGAAGTCACACAAATTAACTTGGATCCAAAGCAAATAGGTTTCTTATATTCTGGAAGACTTTGAGTTAGAAGAAAGAAATCCAATGTAAGCATTTGACTTCCTCAGTTTATGCTACAACACGTCAGTGCTTCAAGGATTCCTCAATCCAGAGGTTCAAGGTGCTGCAACTGTCTTCTCTGTTACCTGCAAGATAGACCCTCAACATGTCCAGGAAATGATGGCTTCTCCCCATTTGAGACTCAAATTCCACCTTCAGAGAATGCCAAAGAAATAGTGCATCCTCCTCACCAATTCACAAGAAAGTTTAATCCCTGGTTCAGCTTAGGTGAAAGTCATGTCTAAGATGCACCATGGCAGGCAGGTATGGCTGTTCACAGATGTGGCAGCAAGAGAATGTGAGCTCCTTACTCCCATCTCCATGGATCAGGTAAGAAGACAGGATGGAAGAAAAGTGACACCAGCTATCACCTTTCATCCCCACCCCTCCCTATATCCTAGGTCAGCCACCTAACCTAGGTTAGGTCAGTGGTTTCAACAACCTCTGTGTATTAGTGTTCATTTTATCATTGCTATAACAAAACACCTGGCACATGCAGCTAAGGATGGGAAGGTTTATTTTGGCTCAGGGTTCCAGGATCCAGTCCATCAAGGCAAGGGAGACACAGTAGCAGGTCTTTGAGGTGGTTGGTCACATTGCATCTGAGTTTAGAAAGCAGAGATAGAAGAAAGCTAGACATAAGCTTGTTCTCTTCCTCTTTTTTATTTTTTTTTATTTTTTTATTTTATTTATTGTCCATAATGAGTTACAACATTTAGTGGGCAAACAATGAGTTGTTATCGCCAATTCCCCGCTGCCCTCCCCTCCCCCCTCCACTGGATAACCTCCTCCATGGGTCTTCTGGATCAGTTCCTGTGACAAGGGACCATGGATAGCCCAGTATTCAGCCAGGCTCTTTTTTTATTTTTTTATTTTATTTTTATTTTATTTTTTTTAATATATATTTATTGTCCATAATGAGTTACATTATTTAGTGGGCAAACCATGCGTTGTTATCCCGACTTCCCCAATTCCCCCCTCCCCATCCCTGATCAGTTGTATATCCTCCTCCGTGGGCTCTCTGTATTAGTCCTTGTGGCAAGGGATCCTGTATATCTTAGTACTCATCCCGGTCTTCCTGGCCCAAGTGTGTTGTTACT